>LKTO01000079.1:0-136311 GCA_001399465.1 Hymenoscyphus scutula
CCCTTCCCACCCCCTTCCCCCCCGTCCCCTCCAACACAACCTCCCTCCTCCCCCTCCGTCCGGGCTTCAACCCCGCTCTCAGAAACCTCTCAACGACAATCTTCTACCTCCTCACCCCCCACGGTCCACAGGGCGGTTTCCACCGTAATCTCGCCAGAACGGTACATACACTCCATCGCGGACGTGGGATGTATGTTATTATCCATGCTGATGAACCCGGGGAGAGGAAGAGGGTGGAGAGTTTTGTGGTGGGACAGGATGTTGAAAAGGGGGAGAGGTTGCAGTGGGTTGTTGAGGGGGGGAAGTTTAAGGGGAGTTTTTTGTTAGAGGATGAGGGGGAGGAGGGGGGGAGTGAGGGGTTGTTGATTAGTGAGACTGTTTGTCCTGTGAGTTTTGAATTTCTTTGGTTTTTGGTTTCTGGTTTCTGGTTTCTTTTTTTTTTTTGAGAGACGGAAGGGAGGTTGCGACTTGCTGTGTTTTTGGCTCCTTTGTATTCTTTGGAAGGGAAGTAAACTGACGTTTTAACTCTTGATAGGGCTTTGAATTTTGTGATCATGATTTCTTGAGTGAGGAGGGGTTGGTGGAGTTAGTTGGAGAGGAGAAGGCGGGGGAGTTGGGGTGGTTGTTAAGTCCTTTGGGGAGAAAGAAGTGAAAACTCCTTGCTTGCCTTTTCTAAATGCCAGACAGAGAGATGAGAAGGAAGTGTTAGATCTCTAGTTATAGAGATATAATGAGAATTCCGAATCTGAGGTTTTTAGTTTGGATTAAGGAAGTCTCTCGTTTCGTATAGTTGGAAGCTTTTCTTCTTTCTCTTTGGTTTAGAGCTTTTAGGTTTTTAAGAGAGGAGATGTTTCTTTTAGGATTACCTGTTCTAAATTTATAATATTAACTTAGAGAGTAGGTTAATATCGTACTTTAATAAAATTCTAGGTACTCTAGCTAAACTCTCTATAACTTCCTTTCTTAACTTCTTAGGTTATATAATATAAAGGTAAAGATTAAACAAGATTTAATATATATCTTTTCTATATATATAAAGGAATAAAATATTATATTCGAGTACTAGTAGAATTTTATAATAAAATAACCTGAAAATAACTCGGTTTTCAAGCTTATTTCTCTATATATTAGTTATCTAACCTACTACTAGGCGCTTCTCGGAATTATAACTATATAAATATAGTAGATAGTTAGATTATTATTATTTCTATAGTTTAAAATTAGATAATAGTTTTTAAAAAAGAGTCTACTACTAAGAGTAAAGTAGAGATAAATAATAATTAATATATACTATAGATAGATATATAGAGGTTTAGTAAGAGTTATCTATTAGCTATTTACTAAGCGATAGTATATGATTACTAACTAAGTCCTTTATATTAGGTTTATCTATTACTCTATACTAATTCGTTACTTACCTCTTATATTAGAAAGAGAATAGCTTAAGATACTTATCTATCTCCTTATTAGGAAATATACTATAGTTAGAGATAGGTTTACTAGAATCTCCGAGGTAAGATAACAAGATTTAGAAAACTGTATTAAGAGGTACTCGAGTACTACGATAAACTTACAACCAGAGCTTATAAAAGGCACGCTATTAATAGAGACCTTTAGTATATTAAAGATCCCAAAGAATCGCTCACCCATTTGAGTACACTAACAGCTGTTAGCAGAGGCCCCGAAGACCTCAACGCCTTGAAAAAACCCTATACACCTAGATCTGAATCGCCTACTTGTAATCAACACAGCATCTAAAAAACACCAGGCGTAAAATCCACAACCTGAGCCTTCCTCACTAAAGACCCCACACTCTCCACAAACGCCAAATGCACAGGATCCTTCTCCAAATAATACTTCCTATCCTCCTCATTCTCGAATTCCTCTACAAAAGCATGTGTGATGCCCCCCTTTTCGGAAATTAGCAAGCGCTCTGTATACACGATAATTAATAATTGAAAGAGAAAACTACTCACAGTCATGCCTTCGGGACTATTATTCTTCCCCCCAACCGCCATCTTGACGTATGGTTTGTTGGTTGTGGGATGGAGACAGTTCTCCTTGAGGGCGAGCATTCTGTCGCATACCTAGGTGAAATTCCAGGTTAGTAATCTAGTCGTAATCTAGTCGCTCGCCTCAAACGGAGCGTAAGTCAGAAAGGAAAGTAGTGGTTGTTCAGAGGTAAGGTAAAGGGATGTTTTCTTACTCCTGTAATCTCCTCTGCTGTCGTCTCCTCCTTGAACTCGAACATGACGATGTGGATGATACCCATCTTGGAATTGGTGAGGGCGGGTCGCGAGGGATGTGAGGTAGTGGAAGGGAAGTTGAAGAAGCTGATCAGTGCGATGAAAGCTAGTCCCGCGAGGAGGAAGGGCGTGACTTTCGATAAATGGTTGCGCTGGCGATTCATCGTTGTAGGGAAGGGGGCAGATGAGGGTTTGTCGCGGGTTCTGGCTGCATGAGAATACTTACCTTACGTGGGTGGTTAGGTACTGCTTGGCGCTGGTTCCTGGAAAAAGTCACGAAATATAACGAATCGTGAAGTTTCGGTTTAGAAGGAGATTTATATAATAAAAAGCTCAAGAGTATTATTAGCAAATATCGACATAGGCAACTACCTAGGTACTGGTTGCCAGCTTCCTTGCGAAGTGCCTGATTTCTACGAAAGAAATTAAACACACAACTACACTACACCACTACGATAGTAGACCTAAATGAGAATAGAAAAGTTCAAAAAATACATAGCATTACTATTCAGTATCACCATAAAAATTTAATAATTTTAATAATTACTTTGCCTTATATTATTTAGGAATTAAATCATAACCTAAACGTGCCTAAATAATACCGAAATAATACCGAAATAATACTTACAATATAGACAGGCTCTAAAAGGAGAGTTAAAAAAGAAAGTGGTAAAATACTATCTGCTATAAGAGGTCTTCCTTCGAAGTCGATTATAAGGACGACTCCATTTCGTTGCAATGATTAGTTAGTTACTCATTCTACAGAGATACTCATACAGGAATCGCCTGATTTTAGTGCGGCGTCTTCTCCACGAACCTACCTAGTGCCGCTTTTAACCCCGCACAATCCCATCATTCCAGATGGGACGATCAAAGCAATGCCTACCTAGGTATTTCCAGCACCAACCAAACAAGGAAAGCCAAGTGTCGATCCGGTCCGTTTATATGCACCTACTTGTACACCGCAATCCTTCGAGAAAAGAAAGACCGACCTTCCCCCTCTACTTTTCTCTGTGGAAACTGGAACGGACTTGACCGGGATGCGGGGCAAAAGGCGGGGCATCCATACGTCAACCCCAACCCTGTTTTTCCTCGTGTATTTCTTACCTTCCATGGCAGGAGCAAGCAGGAGCTACCCTTAGCTTCTTTCTCCTTCATCAGTATTGGTGTGTTCCTGAATTGAATTTATTTCCCCGAGGTGGAATTGATTATCTTATCCAGTCAGCAGAGAGGAAAAGTCTGCGGGGACGGGATGGAATGGGATGGGATGGGGATGTGTGACTGCAACGTTGAACTGCTGTTAGTAAAAAGTCGGTACGGCCTATACAATTTCATGACGTCGGGGCCGTCATCTATGTTGACTACATAAGGTAGAAGCAGGAACAAAGAATCCGGCTTTTTGTTTGTTCTGTCAACAAAGTCCGGGGTGCTCTTTAATAATTCACCCCTCATCTCCGAACTTCTTGTACAACCTCACCGCCACCCCAGCCTCCCCTGCTGCGAGGTACCTTCTGTATTTACTTGATATTTAATTGAGGTTTTTTGTCTACTTCTCCTCGTATTAGTTTCAGTTCCAGCTGTATCTCGCAAGATGAGGTTCCTTTCGAGTTTCCTACTCCTAGGCTTCACAGCCACCACATTTGGTGCACCAGATACACAGGCAGAAGACTTCTCCGTCTTAGACCAATCAAATTATAAATGGGATGAATCATCGTGGTCTTTGACGACCGAGAAATTTCGTCCCGGACAATATCAATCACGTCTCTCGCTTTCTAATGGGTAAGCATCAATTGACTATCTATCACCCCTACGAGCCTCCAAAGCCTGAAGTGAGATGTAACTAACTAACTGATTCACCAGATATCATGGAGGATCACTCGCTTCACTCGGTCCCTTTTTCGAAAAAGAAGTCAACCAAACTGATCCAGGTGGAAAACAACCAACGAATGGCTGGCCCTTATTTACAGACAGAATCTCCTTCTATACCATCTCGGGTTTCTACGGTATCCAACCAAATGGTTCAGGCACCAATTATCCCGAATTGAACAAAAATGGATGGGAGAGTTTCATTTCCGGACTTCCTCACCCAACCTCGATTTTATTCGCATTTGGTAACCACAGTCTTGATGCTGCAGTCAACAAGACGACAATTTCGAATTTCACCTCTTCAATCTCATTCAAGACGGGAGTTGGAAAATGGGCCTTCACTTGGAGTCCGGTCAATTGTACTTCTACGTTCAACCTCACTTATGAGGCTATATTCAGCAGAGAAAGAGCCAATGTTGCAGCTGTCAAAGCCACAATTACCGCTTCGAGCGATATAAACGGAACGGTCACAGATTTACTCGATGGTAGAAGTGCGGTTCGAACCGATTTCAATGAAAAGGGATTGAGTAACAACGGTGTCATTTACACATCCGTCCGCCCAACAGGCCTCCCAAATAACGTTGCATACATTGTTTCCGGTTTCAATGCTTCAAACCCTTGGACAAATGCTTCTTCACGAGCCACAGCAAGTGGGCCAAACATCCCAATCGATAATTCAACAGTTGGACAGAGTTATGCAATCGGCCTCAAAGCCGGCCAGACTGTGGAGTTTTATAAATACATTGGTGTTGCATCAAACGATAAATTCATCGATGCCAAATCGACCGCTGAAACCGAACAAGCCAAAGCACAGAGCAGTGGCTGGGACGCTCTCCTCCAAGAGCACATCACAAGTTGGGCCAAAGTCATTTCCACCGAGTCGGTAGATGACTTCACAGATCCAGTGACAGGAGCATTACCAACTGATCCGGACATTCTGGCTCTACACATTCAATCCAAGGCAAATTCTTACTACCTCCTTCAGAGCCTTCAACCAGATGGAAGTGGATTGAATGATAACAGTATTTCCGTTGGTGGTCTGCCTTCGGATAGTTATGGGGGGTTGATCTTTTGGGATGCGGATTATTGGATGTCTCCTGGTCTTATACTCACTCATCCAAATTGGGTGAAACAGATTGCCAATTTCAGAGTTCAGCAACATAAGCAGGCACTTGATAATGCGGCTTTTAATAATTATCCAAATGGGAGTTCCTTGTATTCTTGGACAGCTGGAAGATATGGAAATTGTACGGGAACTGGACCTTGTGTTGATTATGGTAAGAGAACTCTTCGCTAGACCTCCCTCAAACAGTACCCGAGCGGCTCGATGGAGTTCCTATCGTGAGTCAAAAACCAGTACTGACATATTGCAGAATATCATCTCAATTACGACATCACAGCTAATATCATTCAACTTTACAATGTCACGGATAATAAGACATGGCTTGATAATGGTCCAAGAGATATCCTTGAAAGTACAGTTGTCATGACAAACCATTTGTTGACCTTCAACACCACAACGAACACATACTGGATCAAAAATATGACCGATCCCGACGAGTATGCAAACAATAAGGATAATGGAATCTTCACAACCGCATCCGCCGCCGATTTCCTCAAGCAAATGAACTCTTTACGAATCCGCGATGGACTTCCCATCAACGAAACATGGCAAGACCTAAGCGAACAAATTGCTTTCCCAGTAGCAGCATCAGGAATCTCCAAAGAATACGAAACCATGAACAACTCGGTAGAAGTAAAACAAGCAGATGTCGTACTTCTAAATTTCCCTCTCAACTACATGCAAAATTACAGCACCTCCGCAAAAAGAAAGGATTTGGATTACTACGCCAACAAACAATCAGCAGAAGGACCAGCAATGACATACTCCAGTTTCTCCATAAACGCTAACCAACTTTCCCCCTCCGGCTGCTCCGCATACCCATATTTCCTCGCCGGAGTCCTCTCCTACTCCCGCGGCCCATGGTTTCAATTCTCCGAACAATCAGTAGACGACGTAAAAACAAATGGGAATCAAAACCCCGCCTTCCCCTTCCTCACTGGCCACGGAGGCGCCAACCAAGTCGTCCTCTTCGGCTTCCTAGGCGTACGAACCGACCAAACCCTCCTCTTCATCGACCCCTCCCTCCCCCCTCAAATCCCGCACGTCAAAGTCCGAAACTTCCACTACAAAGGCGTCACCCTCTCCGCCTCCATAAACACCACACACACAAAACTAACCCGTCTCCACACCCCCCTCGCCGTAGGCGTCCCAGACATCTACCTAAACACCACATTCCCATTCATCCTCGGTTCCCCCGCCAACTCGGAGTCCACACATACCACCTACTCCATCGCTCTAAATCAAACTCTAGAACTCCCAAATAGGGTATACCACCACAACCTCACCACGGCAGATAACCTCCTCCAATGCCTCCCCGTCTCCTCGAGGGATAAATACGTACCAGGACAATTCCCATCCGCCGCAACCGACGGCGCGACGGCCACCCGTTGGCAACCAGCTACTAATAATACCGCGGAATTACTTGTGAATATGACTTCCATCCCTCCCTCCCCTATTCGAGGGATTTTCTTCGACTGGGGTGAGCGGCCGCCTCTTCGGGCTACTGTTTTTTTGGGGAATAAAACGGATGGGAAGGTGGTTGTTGGGAGGACTACGGCGTTTGTGGTTAATGATTTGGAGGTTGAACGGCCTTATAATGCTACTGCTGAGGCGCTGGGTGGGGATGAGGTTTTGCCGGTTGTGGGGAATACGACTAGTTTTGTTGAGGTGGGGGGGGCGTGGAGTGGGGGGTATGCTGTTTTGGCTGTGGAGGGGTGTAGGGAGGGGGATGGGGTTGGGGCTACGGTTGGGGAGTTTGTGATTTTGAGGGGGTGATTGTTTTTTTGGTTTCTCGTTTCTGGTGGTGGGGTGACTGAAGGGTGGTTGGAGTGAAAATATAGGGGTGGGATATGAAAGGAGTATGAAAATGGGTCAAGTAAATAGGATGGGAAGATTTGAGATTAGGAGCTCTCTCTCTCTTTTTTTTTTTTTTTTTTTGTTGGTTTATGGGAATGATATGATACCTATTTGTTTGCTCCTCCCGTCTTCTTTTCCTCTCATCTATCTACAAAAAAAACCTTAAATCCAAGTAACTTCTATTTCCAAAGGTTCTCCTCTCTGAGCCAATGTGAGAAATGAGTAGAGGAGAGTTGAGTAGTTGGTACCTGGTCTATTCTATTTTGTATTACTCTAGTCGATAGAATGTTAATTCGGCAATTGATACAACTACCCCTCTTTTTTAAAAAACAGACAGAACTACCCCCCTTTTCAGGAATCATCGATTTACATATAATTATTACTAGTATACGCTATCATATGAAAACAGGGGTAGTTCTGTCAAAGGGGGTAGTTTTGTCAAAGGGGGTAGTTTTGTCAAAGGGGGTAGCTCTGTCAAAGGGGGTAGTTTTGTTAGTATATTCAGAAGAGGGGTATGTTTGTCGGTGGATTTAAGTGATAGAACTAAAACTAATCAACTAGTTAAGAAGGATTATAATAAATTACTACTACAAGGTACTCGACCAGGCTTGCGAAGTAGTATATAAGTAGGTTAATTTACTATATTCGTTGATTTTTAATTGTTTGTATACGTAAAACAATGAAGGAAGAAAATTGACAAACTACCCTCTTTCCTTTGACAGAACTACCCCCCTTTTTCCAGACAGAACTACCCTTGTTTTCATATGATATCGTATACTAGTAATAATTATATGTAAATCGATGATTCCTGAAAAGGGGGGTAGTTCTGTCTAAGGGGTCAAAAAAGGAGGGTAGGTCTGTCTGTTTTTTGAAAAAGAGGGGTAGTTGTGTCAATTGCCATAATAATATACTACATAGAATACTGCGAAAACCACCTAAGTACTCAAGTAATTTGTACTCACTTCTTCTCTCCTCCCTCTCCTATCCTATCCTCCCTACCTTTCCCTTCTCCTCTCGTCTCTAGACTCATCCTCGAATACCTACTAAATTACAAGTCATAAATTATAACCCTTAATACTAATACCAAAAAATCTCACAAATTTCTCTCTTTTCCTCCTCGGCTTTTCTCCCTCTCCCCTCGCTCTCTTAAATCCCTTGAAAGAATAAAACTTTTTTTTTTTCGGTGTGTGCAATTTGTGATACTAGTTTTATCCGAGGAGAGATAATACACACACATCTTACTTCCACAAGAAGTTTATATACTAGTCTTACCCGAGGGACTCAATACTCGTCCTAGTTTTCTATAAAAAAAAATAATAAAAACCAAGTGCTCATCATACTTACCCGACTCCTAATAAAGAACCTAGTATATTTCCAAGGAACGCACCGGGTTCCTCTAGGAAATCTCTTGTGATATAATGTAGTTTGAGTAGGAAAAGGTAGTTGTTGTATATGGACAGTACTATAAGTCTTAGTAAGACGGAAGATAATATGGGTTTTTCGTTAGGTAAAGGTTTTAGTAAATGTAGGGTTCTTAAAATAGAGTTAATTATAAATAGGAGAGAGAAGGCTCGAGTATTCAATTTTTTTTTTTCAAGCTGGAATTATCTTATTACGAGTATTGTGTTTCCTTGAGGAGGTTGGGAGAAATGGAAAAGTTGAGTTTTTTTAAATCTTCTGTATTCTTTTGAATGAGATTTGGTTAGGTTGGTCAACGGTCGTGAGCGAGGACGGAAGTTTAAGCTATATGTATGAGCATAGTAAGCTTCTCTTGAGAGCAATTGAAATGTGAGATAATTTGGGAAAAGAGCGTTAAACTGATAATGCAGAGAAGACAACGGCTTTCTATTTTCTGAATCCCATTTTCACGTTAAGTGATTATGAAAACATGACACTCTAAATTCTAAAACCATCCCTCAAACTCAAAAAGATGCACTAGATAGATGCTCGCTATTCTCGCGCTAGAAAAAAAGAGGAGATGTCGAACAAGTCACTCAAAAAAACAGAAATCGAGTATGAACAAGACCCCTCACCCCTCCTTCAAAATCCCCAGCAAAACACCCCTAACCAGATCAAGATCCCTCTGAACATCAACCCTCCAAGTACTAACCGCAATCCTCACCGCAGTCTCCCCCCCCCATTTCGTCCCCGAAACATACATCTTCCTCGTCTCATTAATCCTCCCCACCAACTCCTCATTAAGCCTCCCATCCTTAGCCTTGAAAAGCACAATGATATGCGTCTGTTCAAAAGCCGGTCGTTCAATAGGCGTATTAGTCCCCGTAGGCTGAGGACTGGAAAGCGAATAATGATGACTAGGCCCGACATTTACCGGAGGAGGTGGGGGTCCTTGGGCGAGGAGTTCGTAGTCTGGACTACTATCTATGAAAGCGGATATAGAACGAGCAAGACGGACTTGACGGGCGAAAATCTCTGCTAGGCCGTTGCGGCCGTAGGCTAGGAGGACGGCGTATACAGGGAGGGCTCGGAAGCGACGAGAGTTCTCGAGGCCGATGTTGAGGGGGGAGGGGATGGAGGAGGCGTTGCTGGAGAGGTAGGCGGCGTTTGCGTTTTGGAAGACGGAGAAGAGGGGTTTGGGCGTGCGGGTGAAGAATAGACCGCAGTCGTAGGGGACGTTGAGCATCTTGTGGCAGTCTCCGGCTATGGAATCGGCGAGTTCGAGACCGGAGGCCGAGAGGATGAGGGCTTGGAATTCGGGGGTTGGGGGGAGACATCTTGCGAATAGACCGAATGCGCCGTCGGCGTGTAGCCATGCGCCATGGGTATCGCAGAGTTCTCTAATCTTTCGTAGGTTTGCAATTCCATCGGTGGCGAATCGTCCTGTGTTTACTTCTCCGGCACTCAGAGCGACGATACTGGCAACTCCTTCCGAGGAACGCTTCAACTCGGTTTCCAGAAGTTGTAAATCTAAACGCCATGGCTCGTCTTTGCTAAAGGGAAGGTCTTTCACAGAAGCTCTTCCAAGACCAACTACACTTGCAGCTTTATATAGCGAAGAGTGACCCATTGTGGTAAGAACTTGAATCTCTTTGATACCAGCTTTTGAACAAGCGGCCAAGAGGCCCAATTCTCCAACCTCGGAATTTTCTCCAGCTGCTTGGAGTCGAGAATTGATGATTGCTTCTCTTCCACAGGCCAATCCTAGGATGTTTCCGGCCGTGGCTCCAGTGGTGAACATTCTTCCATCCCATTGATCTCCCAAATTCAATAACTCTGAAGTCATGCTCAACGCCCTGTCCTCGACTATGGTACTAACGCTCTGATCAGGTAAATGTACTTGAACATTTTGATCGAACGCTGCTTGAAGTCAGTAATGTCACCCCCAGTCATATCTGAGGAAGCAGAGTCTCAGATTCCCGCAATATCCGGACAGGGAGAACAAATCCCAGAGAGCACCGACCTGTGACTATGTTGTCTGCCACCTCAGCAATTGGAAACACTCCTCCAGTGACAAATCCATAGTAATTGGCTGAAGTTTTAGGTCCGTTGAAACCAGGACAGATATCTATAATCAAGTGATCGCGTGTTGACTCCTCTCCCAGCCCGGTCACAGGCAGGGAAGCAGGTAGTGACTCGGTAGCCTTCGCAATGGCTGCTGGAGCTGGAAGTGTATCGCTTGGAGTTTCTTCAAGTACAGCTCGGATTTTCGTGTAGGACGAAGTTATAAAGGACATCGTTTCAAGGATAGGACGAGGTTAGATGTGTATTGAGAATTGGAGTGACTAATTCTATGGCGTCTAGTTTAAGGACGAATCCGAGAGGTGCGTGGGGGTATCTTTGGCTCGAGTTGTAGGTACAATATTTGTGTAAATAGCCTATGCAGAGACGCGCAGGTGACGTGACTCCTATCCCGTGATGCCCTCGTGATGAGTCGTCGGTGTTTGAAGATATAAAATAGGGTTGAGTCAATGATTTACAATCCCGTGCTTTCCTGACTCGGTCATATCTCTCTGGGATCGAGGATAAAGTTAGTCATGCTCCATAAAATAATATTCCGTCTCTTATAGGTGACTTCCCTTTCGGGCCGTGGGGGCGGAAGCGGAGGTGGTTTGTTCCTCTCAAACCTGGCCAATTCGGGTAGTGTAAATCTTATTGACAGGGTTTATCGGAGGTAGTGACGGCTATCCATCCGTATTATTATTTTTTCGGCAACGGCGGTGGTTTGTCAAATCAACGACAACCTGAAGTACTCTTTCAACGAGCCATAAGTACGAGAGTCACCGCCATCTCCCCCTACTCCGTACAGGAATCAATCTCGCATCAACCTCCATGAAACTCTTATGAAGTGCGAAGAGATTTACGCCTCTTGATTGTGATTATCGGTGCGGCCGGCAGCAGCAGTGGGACTCTTCGTGACCACCCGCACGTTTGCAGGTGCAGGAAAGGGTTAAAAAGAATTTCAGAATTTCAAGGGACGGACCTTTTTCTGAGGGTGATGATCGCTTATGGTCCCCATTGCCCACTGTGTCCTCCGCACCCGTAGCGGCTTCACCCGAGCAAGTTTTCAAGATGCCTGGGAATCTGCATGGTGGACGGTGGACCTTCGATCGGTCTTCGAAGTGGAAACATGCACGTTGGCCAGGATGATAAGAAAAAGAAGCTTGCTCGCCTGCTTGCAGCTTCAACAGCAGCAGCAGCAGCAGCATGCAACCGTTTCGTCAGCACCGGATCCGCCATACAATGCCGGATCCGAGTTGTACAACCACATTGGAACCGGGCTCAACTGCTTCTCTGAAGTACTGTACTGTACGTACTGGTAATGTAAATGTCCCAATGGCTTTCGCTGACCGATGCAACCACGCGGCGTTGATATAGGCACCGGTAGTTGAGCACTCCCGACGGGGAATATTGGACGAAGTAATCTAGACGTTTCAAGCGGCCCCCAGGATACGAAGACGCAAGAGTGACCAATGGAAAGCCCATACCATAACTTATGAGAGCAGATATATTGATTTGTCCGACCCTCAAGCACCGTCCACCGTTGTCTTCTCGAGACTTTGAATCTGCGGGCAACGGAAGGAACATGTGCCGATTTTGAATTCGTCCCCTTGTTGAGAGAATTAAAAGAGGAAGAGTTGCAGAAAATGCGAAGCTAAAAATGCATCACGGAAAACTGTAGGCGAGACTGGGATGCGAGACTGCAGGTGGATTTCTCACCATTGGGTCTCCATGCAGAACTGCTGCATGCAGTCAGATGCCAGCTTTGGGTCGGTAAGGAGCGACCTTCTTTATTCAGCGGGGATTCGGGCGGTATCTTGCAGCTGCAGCTTTCGCAGAGGCAGTTTGCATACCCGCCTCGCTCCTGGTTCCAATTCCTCTGGGCAAACTTTTTAAAGAAAGCTGGATTGCAAAGCACGCCATCATATCATTGGAAGGTTGCCCTGTTCAACCTCAAAGCAAACCTAGACGTCCCCTTGCCGCTTCCAGTTCCTCTTTTATATCTGGGGTCGTACGGAGATGTTGGTTGTTTGTTGTATGTGCAGTAGGTACGGAGGACACACCTGCTCCCCAGAATCCCAACGCTCTCGTCCCGGAAATCCATCCCTTGCCAGGCTTTACCACAATGCTGGGATCTCTCCCAGAGGTTTGTAATGCCTTCTCAAGAAGAAGCTCAAAGCTCCCGTTGCTGTCAGTCGCAGGGGCTTCTCTTTAGAAGCCCCCACAGGGTGTTCACCGTGACTCCGGTCGAAACTGCCCCCCTCTCCCCCCCCTGGAGAAGTATATACCAGCCCTGCTGCCCAGCTGCATTATCGATGATCCACACAATCTTCGTCCCACACTCGCTCGCTGCTGCCTCTTTCCTTCCTCTTTGATTTTTAATATGAGCTATCGCATTGCTGTACGTCGTACGACTTAATCGACCTTATTCGCAAACTGCTTCCTTCGTTGCACCACAAATCGAGTGAGTCTGCCGCCGTCCCAAAACAGGCATTCTTGATGGATAACCCGGAAAATCTTTCAACTACCGACGTTCGAGGTGTATAACTTTGAGATCTCATCCCGTGTGTACAGATGACCTATCTCGACAGATTTAAAACAAAGGCTAAGGAGCTGGAAAAAGCAGGTCGAAGAACTCTTGAATCTTCGGGCTTTTATGTTGCACCCTTCAATATGCCCTCGAACTCTGCGCTAGACTCCCCCGCTGTTGGGATCGATACACCTATTGAACCAGATGTGCGTTGTCCCTGATAATTATGATTTTCAGACAGAAGACTAACTCGATGGTAATGTAGTCTCCGTCCAATGTCAACAGTCCATCAAATGAGAGGTAAGTGGCATTTTAGCCTTTTCCCAGGAGACTGGAGACGATGTTGTACAACCAACAATGCTGTGCCGCTCCTGGTCCTCCGCCATCTCATCTGACATTTTCCATTTAGCCAAACAACACAATCCGTCACAGACAGTGTGTATGTGTTTCCTAAAGAAAATGGCAGAACATACCATGGTTATCGAGCCGGCAGTAATTGTTCCGCTTCCGCAACGCTTGAAAAAACACCTAACCGTCTCCAGCTTACAACTTCCCCAATGACCATAACGAAACCGATCGTCTCGATTTCCAGTTTGAGATTCTGAAATATTGCTTTCGCGACAAAAACTACTTTGCGCCATTGAGTGACCCAAAGGAAATTCTGGATATTGGTACCGGAACAGGGCAATGGGCAATAGAGATGGGCGATGAATTTCCCGACGCTTCCGTCCAGGCAACGGATCTCTCTCCCATCCAACCTAATTCGGTCCCGGAAAATGTGCAATTCTTTATCGACGACGCCGCAGAGGAGGATTGGGCACTTCCACCTAATTATTTTGACTATATCCATACTCGAGTACTACTCGGCTGCTTTGAGGATTTCCGCGACATCATCAAAAGAGCTTTCTACTATACGAAACCCGGTGGGTATATGGAAAGTCAAGAAATCATGTCGACATTATATTGCGACGATGGAACCATGCCACCTAACTGGTCATTCCTGGAATGGAACAGGTATCTTGACGATGCCGCTATGTCTGCTGATCGACCCATGAGAATCGCGAACAAGATGAAGAGATGGTATGAACAAGCAGGCTTTGTGGATGTTCAGGAAAAAGTCTTCAAGTTGCCAGTCAACCCATGGCCTAGAGATGCGCATTTAAAGACACTGGGGAAAATGCAAGAAGCTAACTGGCTCGCTGGTTTGAATGCAATTAGCATGGGATTGTTCTCCCGAGTGTTTGGATGGAGCAAAACGGAGATTGAAGTAAGGACATTCTTCCGCAGATTGATGTGTCTTGGATACTGACTTTAGCAGGTTTATCTTGTCAACGTGCGAAAATCGATATCCAACAAACGAGTCCATGCCTACAATCGAGTTTTCGTGGTATGGGGTCGGAAACCCACCGACGATGAAATCGCGGCCCAACAAGCGCAGGCTGAGGAACGACCTAGGACCGCTGTGCCTAGTTCGGCTCGCGCTACTACTGCTACCGCTACCGCTACCGAGAACATCGAACAGCCCAGCAGTCAAAACGATTTACCAGCAAAGGAAGAAAGTTCGAGACCCGGAACGGCGGTTCCTGACTCTGCTCCTACTCAAACAAATTCTCGGCCTGGTACCGCCAAAGGAAAAGATATCGAGCGGGCCATTGAGACAACCGTGGGAGTAGAGTTGCCAAAGGAGCAGGAGGTCGATGCTATGCCTTCTACTACAGTTCCTTCTCCCGCAGACTCTCCTAGGGAAAGCCCAAGTGAACATGTGTTCAGCTCGATGTCCTTGAATGATCCTCCACCTAAAGACGACTCCCTCGAGGAGGAAAAGATATGAGATATGACGAAATAGAAGAAGCTCGATACAAGAGACAAAAGAAACGAAATAGCATGGGAAACCGATGGAATTCTCTTATATAAGCATAGCGAGGGCGTAACATTGCATCATGTGTATTTGGGCTAAGGAGGCGTGTCGGTGTATTATGAATAGAGAAACTAGATCACTCTGGGGAGGTAGGATTAGCCTCGACTGTTGGACTTGATGGTTAGGAGAGATGTACTTCTCTCGTATGATATAATGAAGTGAAAACGCATTTGCAGTAACCTTCGCGGTGTTGGTCAGCTTTTTTGTGCAAGAACTTTCTTGCTGTTAGTTGACGCTCGAAAATTGCTAACTGAAGCTGGTATCTGGTGTTGAAAGAGCGAAGGGGAAATGGCAGGCTCCGAAGACAGCAAGTGCACAAAAAACAAGAAGTACGTAACATAATACATTTCCCAGGGGTCTTGTTTCCTCTAGTACAAAAATTAGACTGACAAACTCAAGTGTTTAAAACCAAAGAAGGGTTCCGCTAAACGCATCAACAATTTGACAAACGTGACTTTGGTCAAGAGCCAAATACACTTATTCTCAAGCTCGATGATATCTGCAACGGTGGCAAGCTCTTAAGCCGCATTGCTCACACTCGAGAACAAAGCCTGTCATTACCTCCCAATACACATGACAGACCCCTCGGCCATCGATGCGGGCCCATCGCTGCTCTCGGTCACACCCAACGTGTCGCGCGATGTCTTCGTCATCTTCATCTATGATCAGTCTCTCATCCCACTGCTTGCATTGACATGTCTTCCATTCTGCACTGCAGGTCCAACAAAATTCATGTCCGCAAAGACAGCTATTCCAAGTTAGAAAATTTCCGTGGAAAGGTAAAAGCAGCAACTAAATACCTCATGTGGAAGCATCCTCTGTTTAACGAGATTACAGCATGGCATTTCCGGCATCTCTTCCAGCCTTCTTTCTTCGCCATCTCTAATAATTTTATCAAGACTGGATCATCCGGACACTCCCCGTCATGAGCTAAGCCCTTACAGATAGTACAAGTTACAGCGCCGCACTTTCCACAATGTGCTTCTTCCTCGACTGGGTTGACATTCTCGACAGGTATGAAAGCCGCACATTCGCCCTTGGAACAATATACTCTCTTCAATTGGGGAGTCGCAAATTCAATCTTTTTCTCTTGGTATCTTCGAAGTGTCTCCTCTCCAATGAGAAGGGATACTTTCTCTGGTGGAATCGGCTCCTCGCATTCACAGCAACGAGGGGGGAACATTGTCTCGTCGCGCAAGCATTTGTCAAAGAGCTCCCTCACACAGCCCTCACAGAAAATGTGACAACAAGGCGCTGTAACAACACGCATAAGGACAAGATTCTCGTCGAGACAGAGGGCGCATGTTTTACCAGTTCTTGCGAATGGGTGACTTGGTTTGTTGACGATGTCGTTGTTTGGGTCTTGAGCGTCAATGGGTGCTGCTACATTGAGTTCTGTGAAGCGCGTGAACACTTCCTCTTCGGGGTCTGGTTCATTGTCCTCATCGTCACTTTTCTCTAACTCTTCGGTTTCCTGGAAATGCACCCAGCTCTTGCTTACTTGTCGATCTTGGAGGATGACGACCTCGCGTTGGAGTTCTTCGAGGTAGACTTCGAGGGCGACGTAGGAATCTGCAGGACGATCTGGATTTTGTGCGTTGAGGAGGTCTTGAATATCGGCGATTCGTAATTGGATCGTCGCCAATTCTGTTGCTTCTTCGTCTTCCATGGTGTTTGCGCTTGTTCGGATGAGAGGTACGCGGTTGCACGCGAGGTTGAGATGTTGAACCAATATGGAGTGTGAGTGGAAGTTGATAAATAGAGACGACCAACCTGATATCATTTCTTGGCGTTGCTAGCGTAGCAACGTGCTTCACGTCCTTCCAGGTGAAATAAACAAGTGAGTGAATTAGTTGTCTCCCTTTCTGCTCCTCTCCTTCCTCCCCTATTTGTCGCTCTGTATTCTTCACTTCAAGTGAAAACCGCTGAAACCAATTAAAAACCAGAACATGCTATAGCTTCAATGACCCCAAACGCCCCAATTGGGTGCAAACTGCAAACACATACCTATACCTACTCTCTACCATAAATCACCCGCTGCCACGAACTAATTGGACCAAGACCCCTCGCTAACCTACCAACCTTCCCCAAAAGCACAAAGCCCCCCCCCATCGCCCCACCCCATCGCCCCACCTTTTCCCTTGATATCTCCAAGTAAGAATACTACACCCATCAATCAATTTTCAGGTTTCTTGCCTGGTGGCGCAACGGTTCTCGTTGCGTCGCTGGAGTCGACTCTGGTAAGTGCTCGCAACCTGTGATTTGGGTAGGTTGTACTATGTACAAACCAGCTGGTCAACAACCCGCCTGGATCATGATTGGATGTAGTCCAGCATGGATCACCGAAAAATAGTTAAAACACAGTGCGTTTTTCAAAGCTCGGGGGACTTTGGGGTCCTAGCATTACTTTTTGCTAATTTTTTTTATAGGGGGTTTTTTTTGGGAGGACTTTGGGTTGAGTTCACCCAGATACGCGAGGGGGGGTAGGATATAGGTAGGCCCTGTACTAAAAATGAGAACAGAAGACTAAAGTGCACGTTAACCTGGCCTCGGTTGGGCACTATGTACCTTAGTTTTCTCATCACGCTTTTTACTACCAAGCCGTACCAAGAAATACCTATCCTCTCGCTATCACCATCACGCATCAAGCTCTCCCTTACTTGCTTACTCATAAATGAAGTCTGAACTACTAAGGTATATATAAAATTGTAAAACTATCTAGAAGTAGAGAACCTTCAAGAAGTGAAAATTATTACAGCATGACAGCCCTGATCTAAAAAAAAATTAACAAAGCACGCCTTCTAATTAAGCCCGCCACTCTCCGCCACTCCCTTCTACGACAACCCATCTACAGCAATCATAAAAGTTCTAAAAATGTTGGAGCTCCCACCTTATAAATCATGCTTATGAAGATAGTCAAACATGACGTTATAAGCCCCGGTCGCGTTCTTGGAGTAGTTGATTCCATGTCCAACACTAGGATGAATCACAGCCTGTCGATCAGTAGCCTTGGGATACAAGGCACTCGCAGGACCCTCAAGGGTGCCGACACAATTGCCGCCACAAAGGGGGAAGTCGAACTCTCCAGAAATGACCTGGGATCGGTTAGCATAATCTAACAATCACGCGTGGATCAAGAAACATACCATTACTAGACCAGTAAATTTAGGTGCTGCCAGACTCACAGCAGAATTAAACTCAATAGCGGCTATAGGTTGCGATTGGTCGAAAGCCACCTCCAAAAGCTCTTTTTCGAAGGTTCCTGCGTTAAGGAAAAAGGAGGCAACTGCTGGGGCGTCAGAGGGGGCGAGGTATTCGTTGCTTAGGCCCTTGAACTTCCTTTGGTCGTTGGCGATGCGAAGTCCTAGGGACTCGACGGCGGGACCGAGACCTGAAGACTCGAATCCCAGTCCAGTGAGCAAAGCAGCGTCTGACAATTGGGGGGTTTTGCCGATGAGAGCACTGGAGAGGAAGGATCCGAATGAGTGGCCGATATGGACGAGTTTTGTTGGCTTTCCGAGAGAACCGGTGTATTGTCCCGCGCGGATAAGGGTTGAGAGTTTGGTTAAGATGTCGAGTTGGATGGATGCGTAGGCACCATCTCGGCCAGAGACCTTGGTTGATTTTCCTGTTCCTAGCCGATCGTAGAAGAAAACTGAATATCCACGGCTGATGGCGGCATCGACAAAGCTGTAGTCTGCTGCCTTCTTTCTGATATCCCAGTATCTAGTTCAAGTCAGTATCTGAATACTTGAGACGATTGACTCGCTTACCTTCCATCAAATCCGAGACCATGCGTGGCAAGGATGACTGTCGAGTGGTTTCCGGTGGGGCTGGTAGGAGTGCAAAAGGTACTAGCAATATTATAAGAAGCTGTAACGTTCTTCTGCGACGTAGAAAGAGGAATATAGGCAGTTGCTCTGTCACGACGTGCTAAATTGAACGAGAAGTTGACGGCATCCAAATTGTCTTTGAACGGAGGGAATGCTGCACTTGGTGGGTTTACTGTGGAGGTAATATCGAGTGGAATATTGTAATCAAAACACCTTCTTGACTTGGTTTTGTCCGTTGAATATGCATCATTTGAAGGTAGTGCAAAAGTCAGAGACAGCGCGCTGCTGAGGGTAAGTAATGAAAGTCTCATGATGGCGAGATGGAATGTTGTAGTGAGAGCTTGAAAGCAAGGTGAGGATGATGAAGTACTTGAAGATATTTAAATAATTTCGACATAGGAAAGTCTTTATACTTACACTATTGGCAAATTCAATCGGGGATAAACAATCTCATCTGCATGACGGGGGTGGTAGTTCGATGATGCCTGGATCTGGAAGACCGTGGTGGCTCGTCACAATCATTCAGCTGCTGACCGTTAAAGAGGAATCTCCACGTCGGTCAGAGTATTTGATGTACAAGTACCCAGGTAGCACTTACCCCAGAACACCACCCTCAATTGACAGATCTGTAATTGTCACCTCTTGCTTACCTGCCGAGTCAGCACTTCAAGGATACAGTGTTTGCCGTTCGCGGCCCAGAATATTTCCAATAATAATGAGGCGAAATGAGGGTGAAATGTGTATGTTCTCCAAAACAAAGATGACTAGGCTATTTGGTATGGCCAGAGATCTCTCGTTTGGTACCCTCGAAGTTCGGGCTATGGCGTACAAACAACGATCTCTAAACCCACACAGCCAAAAGTAATAGTCGCAGGGACACTCCGAATATTTGCCGAACTGTGAAGATGATCAGAATATCTCACGGTATCACTTGGAATGCACGACTGGCAATCGGAGATAGGACCTTCTGTCGTCGTACAATATTACACAAAGAACATGCGCATTCCAAATTAAAGGAAGTTAGATTCCTGGTTCCTGGCTCGCTCTCGCGTGGTTTATGTCGAGGTTCACAACTCAAATACTTTTCTGGGTCGGATCCTGTCCATTGGTTCCGTCAGCACTCAAAAATACTGAGCTAACCATTTTAAGCGCAGCTAACCCGAAAGGGAAACCGACCCTGCCGCCTTTGTCAGATTTTCTCCAACCTCATCCCCAGAATTGCTTCAGCCCCTCTGGAGCTGCTCAACTTTACACCACTTGCGCATGGAAATTGCAATATCTGCCGACCCTACGTCACAGTACGTTTAATGGAACTCCCATCGAGCAACGCTTATCTCATTATTGCGGTCCGAGCCTGTCTTTTTTGATCCTTCGCTTTAACTAACGGACAAACTAGCCAAATGGACAGAAAAGGACCTCTATGGTTTTGGAGGTCAGACTGGTCTGCATTTGCAATTCAAGAAAACAAGCACCCTTGTATTATTGAGTCGCATAAGTGTTGCCTATTCAAAATTACAATTGCAGTTCCTTGGGGAATTCGGCTGTCTGCGTCTGTCGTATACCCGCTGTTGTATTCCCGAGCGTTTATTTGTACTTTGAAGCTTGAGTTCTTGATACACGAGACAAATAATTACATGCGGTTTTATACAAGAACCTCAATTTCTGCTCATCTTGTCCTGTTGTTTTTTTGACTTGATTTCATCTCTACTCACTGGACGATGGTGCTATGTCTTGGACGGAATTTTATCCCCTTTAGTTTACAGTCTATGTACCTGCGCCCTTCTATTGGAATAAGCACACCTGGCAACGGAACGAGTATTCTTATGATTGGTCAAACACCTTGTTGAGTTTGGGCATGGAGCTGAATGCCCGCAATGCGGCTCCGGGCACTAAAGATGGCTGGATCCTTTCAACCATTATTCGACTGGCTATTTGCCCTTCGCCTTTGCTCTAACATTTCGAATGACATTATGTCAGAGCAGGACTTTGTCGATGTATCAAATTCAAATAACTGGTTAGCGGTATTTTAAGCAACCCGACTTCCGAACATTTCTCAATTCCTTCTTTGCAATTATAGAGAAAACGGCTAATCCCTCGATTCTTCGCTTCTTTAGAGTTTGATAGGTATTTCTTACTTGTGAAGTGAACATAAGATGTGCGAAAATACTCTGTGGTCCCCCCAGTCAAGAAGGCTTAGGGCGATCCGCCGATATAAATTAAACCTCGTAGTCGAGGCAAAATCACTGGTTTTGTTAGCGAAAACGAGTAGACCAACCATCACATTAGTTTTACTTCTGCTAATTGGCCGATTTAAAATGATATATTCAGTTTTCGTATTGCGGCTGTGCAGTTTTTTTGTGAGCCTTACAGTAGGAATTATGGACTGTCATCACCTGAGCCGCCGTAGACTTGCGCAACTCAAGGATCACAAACAATCTTTAGTGCTTGCTACTACGATACTGTAAAGCGACGAGACCGTGAAGAGACCGAGAGAACAATATCATTGAGATATCTTAGTACACTAATATATATATAACTGTAAGTAGTCCACAACGAACTTTTATGTTTGCATTAATCCCACAGTTCTCAATCTTCTATTGAATATAAAATGGACCTGACATTCATCCACCAGCGAGCTCGACAAAGACCCCACAAGAAGTCAAGAAAGGGGTGCCGAATATGCAAAGAGAGAAAAATTAAAGTAAACTTATGTCAAACTTCCCTTGCATTGTCAATTGGACTAATGAAAATAGTGTGATGAAGCTCGTCCTGTATGTGGGCCATGCTCGAAAAGATTTCCAAATCCGGAGAATGAATGTCACTTCGATGCCACATCGCAGACATCAAGTTCTCGTCTCACGCCAAATGCTTCACAATACACTTCAGAAAACTCCTCAGACGCAGAAGGAAGTCCAGCTCCTCCATCCATGGAAACAACGCTCTTCCAACACTTCAAAGCAAACACGGCATTCCAAATGCCCACGAGCTCTTCTCACACAAGCCTCGCTATCTGGACCACAAAAGTTCCCTCCATGGCTCTAGAATATCCTTTCCTCTATAACGCACTCCTTGGAATCGCAGCCCTCCACAAACTCTCTCTAGATCCAGAATCATCTTCTCTTCGCGCAGCAACATATCAATTTGTGGATAATACGATAGCCGGTCATCGTAACGATATCTCTAAACTCAATAACGGGAATGCAGAAGCATTACTTGTGACTTCCGTTCTCCTATCATTGCATGCCAATCTCAGGAGTATATACCTGTCGCCTGATTCAGGATACGTTCCTCCTGTAAGTGCTTTTCGGCTACAAAAAGGAACAAGGGAGTTAATCCACGCGACCTCGTCTCACATCGGCAACTCGGAATTCTATCGATATTTTTCGAATGGCCCCTTCCTGGACCAAGAACAAAATACCTCTTCGGCGTGTCCTCGAGTCTCTATCCCAGACGATACTGCTTTCCTCTCTCTCCTCCAGTATTCCCAAATTTCATCCAAGAAAAAAGATGTCTATATCTCAACTTTGAGTCTTCTTCAACCAATTATCCAAGCTTTACGCACAGGAACCCAAACTCTCGAAATGGTGCGCCACAAACTTCTCGTAGTTCCAGAAGAGATATCTGGTGAAATGACTGGGTTCATGGAGGAAAAGGATCCGTTCGCACTTGCGGTTATTGCTAGATATTATGCTCTGGTGGGTTGTGTGGAAGGGGAGTGGTGGTTGGATGGCAGGGCGGGGTATGAAGTTCGAGGCTTGGTGAGTTTAGTCTCGGAAGGTTGGGAGGAGGTTATGGATTGGCCTTTGAATGTGCTGGGAATAGTTGGTTGTTGAGTGGGTGGTGGGGATTTCGGTATTTGCCATGGCAGTTGTGGAGACTCGGAGTCATTGACTTTGAAGTATGGCAGTTGGAGACGGGAGGAATTGAGTTTGAGATACCGGCATCAAGGTAGGAAACTGGGAAACTCCGAATACCACGTGGTACGTTTGAAGTTGCAAGGTTTGAGTTTCATGATTGTTCGTATTTTGTACTCTCGTTTACCTTTTTTTTACATTCTTTCTTGGGATTGTTTTCCCCGTCTTTCTCTACATAGATTCAAGAATAGAGTAGGCCATCAGACAACTAGATTAGAGATAGACAGGTATACAGATAGACCGATAGACAGATAGATAGCATGATTCCCAACAAAAAGATGCGAGAACTCTTAACCTCCGTACTTACAATTCACTTTCCAACAGAAACACCTAGTAGGGAAAGTTTTTCCGCATCTGGTCTAAACACTGACATTGATACCAAGCCATAAACCAACAAACGTGCACAAAAACCTACACCTTGAAACCCCTCTTTTATGTATTCGAGAAACGAGCCGTTCTATCACACCTTCCACGAACTTAAAAAAAAGTCAAGTCATGAACTAAGTATGAACACATGATTTCCATGCGTACGAGCGAGATGCTAGATAGGGGAGGTACCCAGCCCAGTCACATCGTCGATGCAAAACTGTCGAGCAGAGGCTTTCTCTAAAACCCGGGGTAACTTGGCGAGTCACATTATTCCCGAAACTTTGATACGTGGATTATGAGTACAGTAAGCAAAGAGGAGATGAAAGAGTCGTTTCTCGTACAAGGTGTCTCCCGGTTTCTTCTTCCCTGCCTCCAAGCCAACGCCACGCCCATCAAGTTTTCTAGTCCCTCCTTGACCTCTCGGCTAAAATAGGTGAAACTCAAAAAGTGCTCACTAGCCGATCTTATACAACTCAAGCGCCAGTAAATTGTCCGAAACAGCCGAGTGGTCGGGCATGGGAATTTCAACATTTCCTAGCCAAGCCAAGCAACTGGAATAAGAGGAGGAAGAAAAACACTTGCAGGGTACGAGAACTATCATAGAAGTTCTGGAAGGTTCAGTTAGGATTTTGCCAATGCCAAATAGACCTTTCACTATCTCCTAGATCCATACCGTAATACCGGCAAAGTTCTTCCCCGGGGGGCCGGTACCCTTAAGGTACCCGGGCAAGGGACCTGAGAGGATCCGATCGTGTATTGTACAGTATTCGGCAATTTAAGAAACGCCGTCCCAATCCATCGAGATTTGTTAGAGGAAAGCTGTAAAAAGAGCAAGACAATATTCTGATTCAAATGTCCCAGTTGAAAGATTTATATATATTTTCCTTTAGCTAAAGAAAACAACCCCCAAAAAAGTTTCCTTTCCCATATCCCACATAAAGAGTAACGTGCCTTGTGTATATCCACTCTTTGTACGCCCCGTCCTACCATCATGAAATCATCAAGAGACAGAGAATGAAAAACATACAATATCCCAACCTATCACAAATATCATGCACGTGCAACCATCACTCATAACTCACCTCCTCCTTCAAAATCTCACAACTCTACATCTCACTGGCGCCCTTACTCACTAACATCCATACTTCCCGTCAACCTAACAGTCCCCCTGAGTTCAGGATACCGCCTAAAAAACCCCTCATCCAAAGTCCAATTCCCCGGCTGGAAAGAATGCTCTTTGAATTCTTCACTCGGCCACGCTTCCCCCTCCACCATCATAACAACATCCTGTTCCCGATACGGCCAGTTCACGTTCAAATTGGCACAATAAACATGTACAAATTCATCCGTCGCATAAACCGCCTGATTCAAAATGATAATATCCCTCAATTTGCCCCAAATAACCTTGCTCACCCAAACGGGATGAGGCGTCACAAGCTGCGAGGAACGCGGACGATACCATTCGGGCAAGTTGTTGTAGGATTCGAGTGTGGGCGAGATTTGCCATTGTACGAATCGATAGCTAACAAATAAACAAGCGGCTTTTTCGGGGAGGGCGCGAAGGGCGGTGCGTTGGAGAAGGTTAGAGAGGACGCTGGAGACGGGGTGTACTTTGTTGGATTTCGTGGGGTGGACGAGGGCCTCGAAGGAAGGGGCTGGGGGACCGGTTAATTCTTCCCCTGTGGTTCCGCTGAGGGCAGCGCTTCGTTGGCGTTGGAGGATACCAATGAGGAGGGCGTCGATTGGACCGGTGGGAGGAAGAGAGCTTATGGGGAGTTCCCATAATTGGAGAGATGGATGATTGGCGGATGAGGAGTTTAGTTGAGGGAGTGAGCTGCTTAAGGGAGATGAAATTATAGGTGACCTATTATGGGACTGCGAGAGTTGCATTGGCAAGGAGGAAGAGTTGTTCGTGGAGGCTTGACAAGGGATTTGTAAACTAGCCAGAGGATTGTTTGGGGAAAGACTCATAGGAAGTTCGTGTATAGCTTGCGGCCCATCTGCCATTGTGGATGGAACGGTGGGTGTAGGCGTAGCAATTGAAAGTGTAAGGCTTGATGAGAGATTGCCATGTCGACTTGATTGATTGAAACTATTTGCCGTGGATGAGATGCCACCAGCTCGACTGGATGATTTCGTAAATGAACCCGGCATGGAAGTTATAGATGCACTTGATGGCCTGGAAGGTGGAATTGAGGACATGCGGCGCGTTCTAACATTTTGCATACTAGACGTTACAGAGCTGCAACTGGCAAGGTTCTCGTCGATTCCCATAAATCCGAAAGGGCTTGGTGACCATGCTTGAGTTTCTGTTTGCGTGTCAAAGAAAGGAAGATGAAGTTGTACCAAATGAACTTACGACTACTTGAACCTGTATCTGGGTAGGACACGCTTCGAACGATTCCAGGTCTTCCTATTTCAGGTCTACTACCTCCAACAGAAGGGGTAATAGAAGGTGCACTTATATGTGGAGATTCCACATCAAAGCTGCCGAAATAGTCACTTGCAGAGCCCATTTCTGACAATGGAGAGCCAGCGTTGGAAGGTGAGTAGTTTGATCCTGAAAATACACTGTTGAATCCAGGCGTTGGATATGAGGTAGATAACCCTGTTGCTCCTGGACTAACACTGGGTAGACTCCATGGTACTTGATACGCCGGCTGGGGTGGCATTTGGATAATACCTGGCGTCAAGTGATCCACTGGAAAGAAACTGTTAGCTAGAGAATTTCAATGCGAAGTAGGGGAAAGCAAATCAAAGTACCGGTGAAAGAAGAGCCACATATGATATCCCAAGGGGTTGGTATCAATGGCACTCTTGACCGCCCGCTCTTAAGGATCATGAAGGTTACTAACGTCTGAGTGAGCGATTGGAATAGGGTTTATTATCCTCGTATTGAGGCATGCCCTCCCTCATCTTCCTAAGTTCCTCCTCGAGTTCCTCGTTCCTCCTCTGAACCTCCTCGAAAGATCGTTCGTCATTCTGCCCTTCCGTCAATTCCTTTATCCGCAGCTCCAGACGCTCAATTCGATCCTTCGTTCTCTGTCGAATCGACCTCTGCGCTTCTCGATCATTTGCTCGCTTTCTGGCAAGTTGGGCTTCTGTTAAGGTCGCCACACTTCGAGTTCCGGCACGAGAAGCTGATACAGTTAGAGTCCAAGAACGAAGTCATGATGTTACAGCCAACACAGAACTTCAACCTCAAATGTCCTCTTACCTCTGCGTCTCGGCTCGGCCTTAGTACTGCTGCTACTGTTACTGTCGGCCGCGGCGTCTGCAGCTTCGAATCCTTCATCCTCTGGTTGCCTCCCAAACTCGAGTTTGACCTTGTCGTTAGACATGCTCCATGAACAGCCACCAGCAAGCTCGCCCCTCTGATAAGTGGTGTGTGGTAATAATTGATCCCTACCGATCATGAATCAAATAAATCGGGGTTTTAAAAGACCATGTGCGGAAATATGTGGGGGACAAAAGTGTCTTATACGAAGGAAAATAAGGTAAAAGCCCTCTGCCCTTGGAGACGGTGCCAGGTGTCCTGTTCACAGAGGAAAAAAAAAGCCAATCTTACATCGAAGTGCCTACCTTATAGATCATAGTTTGTGGGAGAGCACAGCCAAAAACGTAGTCAGGTCCCCGCGGACTCGGGGATATCTGCGCAGCCAAAAGCGCAATAGAGTTGTGCCACGTTTGCCCAAGCTTGCCTGCACACTGGTACGCTTACATGACAAACGCCGTAAGCTAACTCAAACCCCTCTAATTTAAGATTGCACGTGGATGCCGATATTGCAAAGCGATGGATGTACCACTTGGTTATCGTGGAGAGTATGGGGATCGGTGTCCGGAAGCAAGTGCGCCAAGGGTAAATAGAGTTTCCGCTTAGCTTTGGTATCTGTGGCGATAATGGGTAGCCGAACTCAATAGTTGCGTGAAACATACGAATGGGAGTTCTAATTCGTGTATCCTAAACATATAAACAATACTGGAAAGCAACAACATGCAGTATGTCCTTGAGACTGGATATCAAATAGTCGGTACACATTGCCAAAAAAAAAGAGAAGAAAAAAAACCCCCCGAAAAGAGCGGAATGCCGTAGATACCCAACTAGATAGAAAAGTCACTGGATGCTCTTCGCTCTAGTCTAGCTGCATACGCCTGCAAAAAAAGGAATTGATATTCAAGCACTTTCCAGGGTCTCGGATTATCAGGGGCGCCATGTTTGAGAAGCCGCGAATACTTTTGTATCGGGGCACGACTTGCCTTTTTTCCAACTCCGTAGTGCTTCTAGCGTCGATGGGCTGTCCCGCGTCTTGTTTACACCGCTTCTAGAAGCCAACGAAGGAAGCAGTTGCAAGTCGACTGACCAATTGTCGCTCGGCTCGAGGCTTTCCGGTCCGCTTTCAAGACACTAGAGACGGCTTGCCTATTCAAAATCAAGGTTGATGCGATTTGCATCGTCGATCCTCCCAAATCATGGTATTTGAATACTTATGCAATCTCTGGGTTCTCCTCTTTGACCGCCTTCACCAAATCATCCATCCCCCCAACTTCTGTAGGACCTTCCATGCCATCTGTATCATTGGTTAGTATAGGTTGAGTGTTTCGACTGCCAGTACTCACCGGGAGGCATGGCCCATGTTGGAAGAGGGCTAACATATTTCCAAGATCCACCCGCGTCCTCGTATCGAAGACTGTGAAGCCATAAAGTAAGTTCTTGCTCACCGGGATCTGTGTATAACGGTGTTTGGCAGACATCGCATAGCTCCCCAGACATCTTTTCAGCCTTTTTCTTATTATACTCCTCTACCATTTCGTCGTGGTATGCCACGGCATCAGCTACTTCTGATTTCCCCATGCGTGCCAGACGGGTAATAATATCCTCGTCGGTGTCCTGAGTCCCGTCCCCATCGTTTGCACCCAAACTCGCACCCCACACACGTTGGTTCGCGTAAATAGGGTCGTTGGCGATGGGATGGCCAAGAAATTGAAGATGTACTCGCAACTGATGGGTTCTCCCCGTCACGGGAAGACATCTGACCACGGAATATCCTCGATCTTTGGACGTTTCCTTCTCTCCCGTGAAACTTGCCGCGCCCTCTTTGTTTCCATTTTTTGCATCCAAATCCTGACTCTGCTCTGCGACACACTGGGACACTGGCGGGTAGTATGCCAGCTTCTTGAACACTGTCCGAGCGGCCTTTCCATTTGCACGGACTCGATTCAAGCCCAATTTTGGAGATATCTGTAAGATTGGCATGTCACAAACAACTTCGCCTTCTGGAAATTCGCCTCTGACTCGAGCGACATATTCTTTTCGGACAGTTCGTCCTTGGATTTGCAGACTGAGTTTCTCTGCTGCCTTTGAATTTTTCCCAATGAACATCACGCCGCTTGTCAACCTGTCGAGTCTATTGCAGGGCAGCGGTTTCCAACCAAGCCCTCTTTCGGCTCGCATTATTTCCACCACTGAATTGTAATTGTATCGACCGGCTGGGTGGACTGGCACACCAGCGGGTTTATTGATGACTATCATGTCTTCATCCTCGTGAAGGACGGTTATGGGAAGCGCGGTGACGGGTGGTTCGTGTCGATGTAAGGTATGAGATATGACATCGCCATTCTTAATAATGTGGTCTAGGGTGGGAACCTTTTTGCCATTGACGACTACAGCACCGCGTTCTATTGCATCTTTCTAATCCAGTCAGCACGAACAGAGCAACCATTTGGTAAAAGGGAGGGGCTGTTCTGGCACCACGAACGTAGTATTCTAGAGGTCTATCACGGAACTCGCTGGAGAAGATATCTAATAGCTCTCTGCCTCGCCATCTCTCTTTGCAAAAGGTGTTATAGGTGTAGTGGTAAGGGGCAACGCGCCGCAGTCCATTCTCGAGGTAGTAGGGTCGTGGCCAAGGGTCGCAGGGTGTAGTGACGACTGCCGGGGGTTCCTCCATTGGTTTCTTCTCTTCCAACGGAGGAAAAGGCGCGGGTTGTGGAATTTCGACGAGGGCCATGGTCGGAGCACCAGTTGAGGTTATTCTGCCTGCACGTTGGGCTAGTAACGCGAGGATGCGAGGTGAGGGTGCCACAGTGATAGAGATATACTGTGCTCGAAGGGGAGGGGTGGAGGGGTAAAAGCAAAAGAAGAACGAATGTGGTGCTGCAAAGCAGTGGGGAGGTGTAATTGGCCTTGGTGAGCTGTGAGAGGTTCAAGGTCAACTCCCGTCGTCAGAAATATTTCCACGATCCACGACCTCGAGCGGGCCGAGGAACTCCACTCGACCTAACCACCTCACCCCCACCAAAAGGACTTTACCTACCTACCTACCTATGCTCTCGACTTCTGATAGTCAGAAAACACCCTACGCTACCTACTCGTACAAATTTCTCAATCAACAACAACAACAACAATTCCGTAACAACGAACATGTCACACAATATACTCAAGAGCCGTGTTCGTGCTGACTATCCCTACCAGCTCGAGTATCGGACACGATGGTAACGAAGTTGGTCCTTGGATCAGTGGAAGAGCAGCTAATAGCCGCAGGAACGACAATGACATGTATCATCATATGAACAATTCCGTCTACAACTTCCTCTTTGACTCCGTGGTCAACGCCTATCTCATAGAAGAGGGTGGATTGAAGCCGGCGACTAGTTCTCAGTACGGACTCGTCGTTCACTCTCACGGGGATTTCTTTGGCAGTATTGCATTTCCCGCCATGGCCGATCTGGCTCTCCGCGTCAACAAACTTGGGAAGAGCAGTGTGACTTACGAGATTGGATTGTTTGAGCGAGGAGAGGAGGAGGTGAGAGCAGTGGGGGAACTCGTTCACGTCTTTGTAGACCGAGAAACCGGACGTCCAGCCTTGAATGGGATGGAGGAGAAGCTCAAATCATGCCTTACAAAGTTGTATATCCCTTCGAATCCACCATCAAAGATTTAATCAATCCTCCGCCGTCGTCTCTGGGTGTGATAATCCCACCCGCTTATCAACCAAAATCAGTTAGTTACCTACGGTAAGTACTCCGTGTACCCTGGATCGCTTCATTTCGGAAACTGTTGTTCGAAGCTTTTGCTTTTACCCCGCCCTAAGGCCGCCCCCTATGAATCATGGGCTTTGTAGGGTTACAGTATCCCGTCAATATGTCAGTCACACAGCATCCATCCAATCATCGTTAGGAGCGTTTGACCGACGCGAACGAGGATCACCGGATGAATTCCCATAACCCTGCGGTGCTTCTTCCATGACATGCCTGGATGTGTTCTTTACCCACCAAGGCAATTCATCTGCAAAGGCCAAAGGCCAAAGGCCAAAGCCGGTGGGACCATGATACGAGTATATCTCTTCCCAACCATTCATCCATGTGTCTTTCGCGTTAAGACCTACATCACACCACTTCCCTGCGAATAAATTATTTCTTCTGTGTCTCCAAACCACTTGCATTCACGAGTGAGTGCGATATCAATTGACCATGGGTTCCACTCTACACCATGAGAAGGAGAAAGGTGACGTGGTGGGTAAAATCGACTCAGCTTCAGACGAGGAAGCACGAACTCAACAGATTGAAGGCAACGATGACAAGTCATCCGCCTTACCGCCAGCTCTTGCTGTCAGAGTATTTCAAGCTCCCGAATTCATTCGAAATATGACACCCGAGCAGAGATTGGAAGTTGAATCTCGGTTAAAGAGGAAACTTGATATCAGGTTAATGCCGATGATCGTGCTGATGTACATCATGAACTACTTAGATCGAGTAAGAGTTTGCTTCAAAGTGCACCTCAAATGGCATATGCTGACTGGTAATTGAAGAATAACATCGCAGCTGCTAAACTGGCTGGCATTGAACAAGACTTGAAGTTGAAAGGAACCGAATTCCAAACCAGTGTTTCGATTCTGTTCGTTGGTATGAACCTAAAGATTGCCTTGATATGACGAGATTCTAAAATTACACAGGTTATCTCCTCATGCAGGTACCTTCCAATTTATTCTTGAACAAAATTGGTAAACCGGGCATATACCTCCCAGTTTGTATGGTAGTTTGGGGGATCATCTCAGCAGCCACAGCTGGATGTCAAAACTATGGCGGACTCATCGCCTGCCGTTTCATGCTAGGTTTCGTGGAGGCGGCATACTTTGTAAGTTATAAACAAAGGAAATCAAACAATATACTAACTCGCCTCTCTCACAGCCCGGCTGTCTTTACTACCTCTCTTGCTGGTACACCAGAAAAGAACTCGGCTTCCGAACCGCAGTATTCTACTCGGGTGCCCTCATATCTGGCGCCTTTTCCGGACTCATCGCAGCCGGGATCAAATCAGGTATGGATGGTGCACACGGCCTTCGAGCTTGGCGATGGCTTTTTATCATCGAAGGAGCCATTACGGTTGGCATCGCTATCGCAGCGTTCTTCATTCTCCCAGACTTTCCCAGAACCACCACATGGTTGACAGATGAGGAAAGAGAACTAGCGGTATGGAGACTGGAAGAAGATATCGGACAAGAGGATTGGGTTGATGCTAAACATCAATCTTTCAAGGAGGGATTAAAACTTGCTTTTTCGGATATCAAGACTTATGTTCTTATGGTTATGCTGTTTGGAATCGTGGCGAGTGGGACGGTTACGAACTTCTTCCCGTGTGTAATGCCCATTGTGATTTTGAAGGGACTTTACTGACCGGATATTAGAACGGTAGTAAAGAGTCTAAAGTACAACGACGTCAATACATTGCTGCTAACCGTACCTCCATACGTCCTGGCAGTCATTACAACGTTCCTCAACTCCTGGCACGCCGGTTAGTTTCTCACAAGTCCATTAATCCCTTTTCCTCTTGCCCTTCGTCAAATACACACAAGCAAGCTGACCACTTCCCCCCCAGACCGAACAGGCGAACGCTTCTTCCACATAACCATCCCCCTCTGCTTCGCAATATTCGCCTACATCCTCGCAGCCGCAACCATAAAAACGGCACCTCGATACCTAGCAATGATGCTCATGGTTCCGGGTGTTTACACAGGCTACGTCGTCGCTTTAGCCTGGATCTCCAATTCACTACCACGGCCACCTGCCAAGAGAGCTGCAGCGTTGGCGTTTATCAATGCTATTAGTAATACCAGTAGTATTTATGCGAGCTATATGTATAGTGATAGTGCTAGTAAGTTCTGTCGCTTTTCCTTCCCTTCTAATTTTTCCCCTTTGATTTCCCCCTCATAGAATGCAATGAAATCAAATCGGGTTCTAACTCAATGCAACAGAACCAAGATATGTAGTCGCAATGGTGGTCAACTGCGCAATGGCATTCATGGCTATGCTTTCCGCTCTCACTCTTCGTCTGATCCTCGTTCGGTTGAACAAGAAATTGGATCAGGGGATCTTTGTGGAGGGAGCTATTAATTCGGGTGTTATGGAGGGGGAGAAGAGGGGTTTCAGATTCAGGCTCTAGGACTTCGGATTTTGCGGTTTTCGGTTTTTATGAAAGGGGATGGGAATGAGAAATGGGTGTCTTTTACTGGGGCTTTTGTAAGAAGGGAAGAGGATATTAGGTATGGAGCGAGCAGGAAATTTACTTTTTAAGCACGACCATGTTTGGGGGTGTACGAGTACTCGTAATAACAGCTCTGTTCTCCAGTCCCCAACTTCATCACTCATCACGTAAGAGCGCCTAGAAACTAGCTCTCTCGATGAAGATGTCCAGCCTATATTAATTCGAAACAAATCATATCAAAATTCGGTCAAAAAGTGAAGCAAAAAGTATAAATTTCCCATTGATCCCCCCATCCCACCCCATTCCCAGACCCGTCCCAGTGTCCCAGATATTTTTTTCTGGAATTACATTATCCAATCTATGACAATAAAAACACCGCCACCCCATCCATTCACAGCCCATTCACCCCGCCCCTGCTCTTTTCTAGAACCACAAGAAATAGAAGCAAAAAACAAAAACGCCTGGCCAAATGACTAAAACCAATGCCACACGTGAAATCAAACGAAGAGCTCCCTGAAAAGTAACTCTTAACCACCCCCTTCCCAGACAGTCCCAACCCGAGCCATAGATCATCCAGCCAGCTATTCAAGCCAACCGGACTATGTATCCCTATGTCAAATCCCAAAGAAAGCGCAGAGAAACCCCCCTCGAGTAAAAAGTGAAAAAATGCATCTAGTCGAACGAAATAACAAGAAAAAAGGACGAGACCAGGTAAATATACCCAAAGAAGAAGTAATACAAACAAATTGGAAGAAGCACGCACTAGCATCAAGCTCCGAAATTTTGTTGCTCAAAAATTTCCATCTCATTAGTACCCACGTCTTCTAGCCCTTCCACTTCCCAAGTCGATATTTTTCATCTCCTCCAGCAACGCCCAGGCATCACCATCACCATTCTGCCCATGCTGGCTCCCGTTCATCCCACCTCCCATAGGAACCTTAGCAGGAATAGGAGGAGGTCCAGCGCTCCCACGATATCCCGTCCCATAAGCGGGTGCGTAATTCTCATTAGAATTATAGTCGCCCGTGTTTGGTCTAGGAACACTTCTCAGGTTGTGACTGTTGTTTTGATATGGTGTTATAGGAGCCAGAGGGCTCGAATGCGGAGCTGGCATGGCCGACATGCGGTTTGCTTTCTTCTGGAGACGATTTCGCCCGGTGTGGGAAGCCATGGGGTCGTTGGGACCTGTATTCATGTATACGGGTGCTGAGTTGGAGACCGCCATTGATTGTGGACGATGAGCGACTCGTAGTTGTTTGCGACCAGAGCCTGGTTGAGAACTACTCTGTGGACCGCGATAATTGCGATCCGGTTGTTGCGAAGCATATTTTGGTCCTTTTGATTCTAGTAAGGGGGCGTAGTTGGACTCAGGGATGTGATCACTGGGGTCGATTTCTCTGCCATCATGAGTGATAATTTTCTCATCTGGATCCGGTTTTTCGGTGTCATATTTCGCACTCAGACTTGGGGTCGATGTCGATCCAGAAATCTTTGGATTTAATGCATTATAAGAATCCGGACCAAAGGGTATCCCAGATAACCGCCTTTGGTCGTCATGAGCCCCCGGAGAAGCCCCTGGGGAAGGACTAACTGATTTCCGAATGGGCCTTCTAGGATCTGGCGAAATACCCCTCGACCTTTGTGCTGGTACTGTGGCACTTGAATAACGACTTTGTCGTTCATCATATGACGAAGAAGCTGGAACAAATGGAACCATTGCACTATTAGAATAAGAATCATTGTTCGAGTAAGAGTGTTGTTGCGGCAAGTCTTGGTGATACTGAGGAGATTCCTGATATCTTCCCTGAGACTGAACTAAAGCTTGGTTGCTAAAACTTGATCTTCTTTCGTCGTAAATTCGTTCAGAGATTTCTTGAGCGATCATCGGGTCCATACCAGCTACTAGTGTTGCTGGCACTGGAGGTAGACCATAGTCGTTGTCTAGCTCTGACAAATGACTATTCGATGGCTTTCGTTGGCTTTGTAGCTGTTGTTGCTGAGACATCGTGTTATACGAAGTTCTCGAAGAAACGGAAGTCCCTGTTTGTGACCGTTCTCTCAACGAAATCTGGGAATTTGTTGATGTATACCCCATACTGTTCGAGTGTTGGTGTGATGTGGCGCTTGGAGCAGTATTGTAACCCGACGCAGCACTTCCTCGCCCGCTCAGATTGAGCGGAGCAGGCGAGGGAACTTCACCATATCTTCGATCTTCGGCTCGCGAGGATCGCGACTCACTTCCTCCATGCCCAGAGTACTGACCAGAAGGAGAAGGTGGAGCGTCCTCAACCGTTGGTTGCATGGAATCATAATTGGAACTGTATCTTGAGTCGTAAGATTGATGGCGAGGTGGAGATTCCTGATAACTACCTCCTGACTTGCGGAATGGGTCCTCGGATTTTGGAGGTACGTAGGCCATGTATGGTTTCGGCGCCGAATAATTGGACATGGAATGTCGATGAGTCTTAGTTGGAGTATCATATGGATTTGGTGATCTCGAGTCGGGGGGATAGTAGCTAGTCTGTCTCGTTGGAGGCGTTGGGCTCACTTGACTACTATTTTGTCTACCTCCGTGTGCTGGAGGTGGTGGTGGGGGGCCGCCTGGACTTGGTGGAGAACCAAAATCTTCCGGTTGAGGGAGCTCATATGGGGTGTGCCTGATGTATGCATCTCTCGGGTCAATCATCTCATCCTCCTCTTCATACCGACCTCTGCTACCATTATTTCCTGTTGTGTATTCATTCCTAACGTATGGGTCGTAATTTTCATATCTATCTTGTGGAGCCGGCTTCGAGCTTGGTGGGGTCGTAGAATATCCATTGTGGTTTTGACTGTTGTCGTATCCTCCCTGCGAATACGGAGTTGGTGGAGCATTGTTATACTCGAAATTTTGGAGTGGTGATTGGTTTGGAATAAAACCATTGTTTTGATACCCTCTTGGCGGAGTTTGTACGTGCTGTGGAATAGCAGTTGGGACCCCTCGATTTGGCGTCTGAACGTGTTCGGGAATTGCGTTTATCGGTTGTTGGTGATTTCGAGGAGAGCTCTGGGCATACTCGCTACCATTCATTGACGGCTCGTAGTTATGAGGTGGTGTTTGGCTGTGTTCAGGGGTCGCTGTTGGAGATTTATATCCTCGAGGGGGTGTCTGAACATGATCTGGGATGGCACTCGCTGGTGGTGGTGCTCCCGTAACTGGATCTGAGGGCAATGGTCTTCTTTTAACAGCCGCAGCAGCCTTTGGTTGTCTAGGGCCCTTGAGGGAATCTCTGCCTCCATCCTCAATACTACTGGGTGCCAATTGCTTTGCCTTTTCTGGTTTCTCTTGTTTCGGTCTAGTGTCGTAGTAGGTGATTTCGATTCTGATTTCGCCCGCGTATTTGCCCTTGCAATTCAAGCTATGCCACACATCGCTCTGCCCACCACCAGGCACAATTATGCTCCTCAAGTCGACAAAGTTCTCGCCAATTAAATCCGTCTTCTTATCGTCGTTGAATACCGAAACCTTGAGTTGATAGTAGTCGGCGGAATCGTGTACGTTGAATCGAAGTTCTTGATCCCTAGATTACAAGTTAGTAGAGACTCATTCGCGTCGTTCAATTCGCAAGTCGTACCATCTTGGTGTTTGACCTCCTCGACGATCCGTTTCCGTCTTTTTTGCTTCCTTTCCGAGACGTGCTGCGCAGTATGGATCTTGTTTGCCAATTGTCTTTCGATTTGGAAGGTTCTTCGCCCGATCAACAATGACCACCAAGGTTCCAATTTCAGGGCCGTCGACCGTCATGTCGGAGAAGATACCCGCCGTGTGCATCGTATTGAGGCCATTCACCTTCATCCTGGCCGACATGATGGGCGATATCAAGTGGTGGTTGCTTTGTTTTGTGGAATGCGGAATCCGGAACCGGGAGTGGCGCGGATAACAATGCTTTGTTTACTTGGAAATGGGAAAAAATGAAGCTCTAGCTGAGCATTGTACGGCAATGAAAGAATAGAAGATGCATTCAAGTTTCAATTCATCATCGAATGCAAGAACGGAGAATTGTATGAGGGAGAGTTTCGGTGCAGCATGCAAAGTGGATGGGTGGAGCTGTGCTGGTGTTTGCTTTGGTGTTCTCGCACCTCAGCCACCTTGATTTAGTATTCGCCCAGCCTCCTCTTCAACGCAGCCTTTCGCTACCGACCCTTATGTACCCCGGCCAACCCAGCATATGCATGAGGGTGAAATTGATAAATGTTCAATTGTTTCATCTCGTGTGTCTAGTACTTACAAATCACTCATTTTTATCAATTGTTCACGGCTCATCGGTCTTCTTAAAAACTATGATGAAATGTACGACATTCAAGTCGATAATCACCATGGCAATCCGACTCGTTTCTGCATGGGCCGCTAAGCGATCCAAAAATAAACAAGGCTCAAGCAGGGCTCCTGTTTGGGACTTGGCTTGACAAGGGGCTTTCCTCTTAAGCAAATCAAAATCTTCAAAACAAAAAACCATTACGAAAACAATGAGTGGCAGATGGTACGCAATCAAACTCTCCTTCATTGGTTCATGAATCGTTCTTGGGTTGGGATAGGACTGGATGAGAGGGGGGTACTTGTACAAAGGGAATACGCCACCACGGAAGCTATTGATTCCGTGGTTCCTTATCAAGAATCTCAACCTCCTCTACTAGTACCTTTTTAGCGTAGAAAATGAGTGGTCAGGAGGGCACAGGAGAGTTGTTCTCCATGCTGAGTGGGTGAAAGTTACAGGACACCAACACACCACAAAGATTAACTTTTTGCAAAATCCTAATTCTTTCCTCTGCTCTTCTCGTCTTCATCCCAAGTCTTTCTTTCAGTCAAATCTATCAATTTAGTGTCAGCAAGAATCTTTTGTAGCCTCAGGCATTATTCTCACAAACCCCCGCCGTTTCACGATCCACCAACATCTCTTTCCAACCAATCAAACCCTAGCCCAATGCTACTCTACTCGTAAAGAAAAACTCTGGTTATATTTACAAATAGCAGAAATTGTCTTGCCTTCGGGCATTTGGTCAATTTGAAACGATACAGAGAAGATTAGCATGGCCCCTGCACTAAGGATGACACGCTCAATCAAAGAGAAGCTACCAATTTTTTGGACTTTTTTTACTTCTTGAAAACTGTATAAAGTCGTTTGAAAGTTTAGATCTTACTTTTTTGCCAATTTTCTGAAGAGGGTGGGAGTTAAGCGAGCGTGGATGGTTGTGGTAGCTTCGCCCTAGTGCAGGGGCCATGCTAATGTTTTCTGTGTACCATGCATGACCTTGCTTATGATCCATTAACAATTTACCTCTTCTCTCGTCCCAAGCAGGAATTTAGCTCAGAAGTGCACCGTCACCTTTTTAAAAACCTACTTACGTCACGAGCACGCTCAGCAACGTTAAGTCTCTATCGCATGGCTTTGTAAAGACAGCACCTAATTCTCTGATGAAAAGAAGCCATAAAACTCATTGATCTAAAGCTCCTTGTTCCAACTTTCTTACACAATTTAACATTCTTCCAAATGTTTCTGAACAAGGAAACCCAATTGTTCTAAACTATTCGGTTGAATGTTTGGATTACCCTAGACAGTTGGAACAACGAATTTACTGGGTTTAACCTCAGTATCGTCCACAACTATCCGTCCACCTTCTAGTTTATTTTATTGTACGAAAAAGTCCAAGGGCTTGACGGGTGGTTTTTGAAGAAAAATAAAAAGTCGAGTTTTTAGCAATACAAAAAGTGTTTGGAATTTTCTAATACATAGCCCGTAAGATTGATATAAAGTTAATCACGTGCATTTCTTGACACCTTTCCAAATAGAGAACTTGTACACACAGATTATAGCAAGAAGTTTTTTTGGTTTAGGAATTTGTAATCTGCCGCTGACTTACCCATAGAACCTCTTTGAGATGTGATAGCAAATGATCGGTTCCCCACGTGATTTCGCCAAATTAGGGGGTCGCACTGCTCGCGAGCATCCAGAACATTAGATACATTTACGTTTTTCCAAGTCCAGGGCAAGATTACAATACATTAACCTAAATTTTTGGAATATCTTGAGATTATTCCAAGCATTTGAAATAACCACTCGTCCCATCTGAACGTGTGGGTGGACGTTCGAGAAATAAATAGATCAGTAATAAATCACAGATAAAGTTCCAAACGCTCTCTAAATGGATGTTAAGTTGTGGTTTAATTTTCACATAAGGAAGAACTAGAACATATGAAGAAACTAAGCACTTTGACTTATATTTGAAGTGTAAAGGCAAGATAGAGAAGTAGCAGTTACTGCTATTCCACAAAATGGTTTTCAACATCTCAATCTAAACAACCCCTCCTCGTCCACTTCCTCGTCCCCCTCCCCTTTTGGTGTAGCGTAAATCTAAACGAGTGTGTGTATGAAACTCCAATGATATACCTCAATCCCAAATCCCAAGCTGATCGTTGAAACTTTTTCGGAATCCTCCATCCATGCACCATCTCAATCCCCCTTGAGATAAAAAGGAAATAAAGGAAAACAGTCGCTCTCTAAAGGAAAAAAGAAAAAAAATCAAAGTCTATATGCCATGGACGCCAACTCCCAAAATTAAGCCAAAAGGAAAACTTCATCTTTTCATCCATTAACCGTTGGTACGTTTACACTCCGGAATCCTCACGCTCAACACCGTTGGCCTCAGCATAGGTATTCCAAGCGGCACAAGTGCTGTTAAGGCTCTCGACGTCGGTGAGGGCTGGGATCTCAGCCACTCGCTCAACCAACTGAAGGGCAAATCCCTCAGATGTGTGCCATCCGATGTGGCAATGCATCAACCAAGCTCCTGGGTTGTCAGTCTGGAAAGCGATGACCAAGTAACCGGAAGCTGGAAGCATGGCAACATCACGTCTTGGGGGGTTGGTTTTGGTGAGAGGGGTGGAAGAAGAGTAGGTTCCTGTACCCTGTGCGAGGATATAGAAATCGTGACCGTGGAGATGCATTGGATGTGGGACAGATTGGGTAGTCGTGATGACAAAGTAGACCCATTCGTTGGCATTGGGGAGAGAAATGACGTGGGAGTTCTTGGTGTAGCTGTTGTTTCCCTCGGAGACTTGGAGAAGAGTTGGGTTTTCCCATTCGACCTCAAAGGTGGTCGCAGCCATGTACCATTTGAACAAGTTGTTGGATCTTCCGACAGTGACAGCGAAGTCCTCTTCTTCTGTCTCATCGCTGGCGTTCATGGGGTAGAAAGGAACGAGATCAGTCATTGCCTCATCGTCACCTGAAAATGCGGGGTCAGTTACGGCCTATCAGGAATTGTCTCGGAATAAGGCAAATCTTACAGTTATCGACATAGGTATACTCGGTGGTGGTTGGGTCGGCGGTGGATGTAGAGTCGTATCTTAGTATTCCCTTGATATCTAGAGAAATCTCAGAGTCAGTCTTGTCACTTCTAAAGTCTTGAAAGAACTTACCATTAGAATTAGCGTTTTCGGAACAAAACGTTTGAGGAATAGCACGAATCCAGTAGTTGCCAGCGGTTTGGTTCACTGTATCAAATTAGCCGAGTTTTTTTGTTTACTCATTAGCCGAGAGCCATGGAGAGAAAAACATACTGTTGACAACAATGTCATAACGCTCTCCCATTCCGATGTTGAGAACGGTAGTGTTGTATGGGACAATTGGGACAAGATCCATAGCGATAACTTGGAAAGAGTGGCCGTCGATCATATACTTGAAGTGCGTATCGATGGCACCATTGACAAGACGAATTCTGTAAGATTCTCCTTCGGTGACAGAAACTTGGAAGCGGGATCCTCCCTCTTCGTATGTGTTGAGACCGTTAATTAGCCCATTGTCAAGAAGAGGAGGTCCTGCGGTTTGCGCCTCATGGTACAAGGCATCCGCGGTTTCGTGGGACCAATCGTTCAAGAACATGTGTCCCATGTCATTATCATAGTTAGCAGTAGCTGGACCGTTAATGATGATACCACCGAGAACGCCTTCCCATGCTTGTAGAGCAAAATGGGAATGATACCATGTTGAACCGTATTGCGTAGCTCTCCAGGTGTAGGTGATAGACTCTCCAGGTGCTGTGGGGCATTGGGTAATGGAAGGAACACCATCTGCTTGGTTGGTGTAGTTTTGACGGATACCGTGGAAATGGAGACCGGTACCATTGTTTGCTAGACTGTTGGTGAGGTGGACAACGACAGTGTCTCCCCAATTCGCTACGATTGTTGGACCAGGGAAAGTTCCGTTGACTAAGAGAACGTTTCTCTCAACGCCATCGAGAGAAGCCGTAGTGTTGACCAGCTCAAGGTAGACCTCGACTGTGACTCCAGTATCTGGGATCTCTGTTGGGGTGTTAGCATAAAAATAAGCGAAAATCGAATTTTGGGCAAACAGTACCATCGTAATAATTGGTGGAAGTACTGTATTCACCCCAGCAACTACGAGATGTTGCTGAGTGATCGCAAGCCCTCTTCCCAAGAGAATGAGATTGTTGAACATGTGGCGCCGCGTTGACTCCGGAGAGCAGCATAGCCAGGCCAGATGAGGCCGAAAGGAAAGATGAAAAGAACATGATGATGAAAAGACTGACGAAGAACGACTGTAAAAATGAAATGATAGGAAAAAGAGAGATCCCAAAAAGCAAAGAAAGAGAGAAGGAGGTGGATCGTTGGATGATGAGGAAAGTATTTTCGGTGGTGAGAAGGGAGAGTTATATACAGTACCGTCCCCGAGGCGTAAACTCCCCGAATGCGGCTCCATGTCTACTTCGACAGATCTTGCCGCTCCTACCGAAGGCAAGCCCGAGCTTGCGTGCTCTTTCTGGTGTCTCCGCGTGGTCAGAACTCAATAAACTGGCGTCAACCCAATCAGGACAGCACTGTATCAGACTTTCTCACCACGAAATGAGACCATGCCGAACACAAGCCTTGGAAATAGGTTCTGGAACACCAAAAATAAACTATCACTGGCCCTTGTATGAGAGATCTACAACTGCCGACGTCTCCCCAAATTTCAGAAGCCTTTCTCCGTAGCCTCTAGTGTCCAACAAGGAGGTGCTTGCAAGTGACGCGTGTATCTCCTGCCAAGAGACAGGATTGGACGGAGGAAGCGACAGCGTTCCACTTACACTCGTGTTTACTTCGAAGTGCCAGTATTTTAAACACCCGTTTATATCTGTCTACAGCAAAAAAAGAAACATACGAATCAAGACCTAGGAACGGGGCAATTAGAATCGATGGTTTGGTAAATATTGAAACAAATTATGCATCATCCACCACCATACTCTTCATTCTTGGAATCGCCCAAGGCAGGTTGTCATGACAAGTGTTCGAACTGTTCGTCTTCAATCATTTGTTTCGTGCATCGCCGTTTTCAGATTACTTCTACTCACCCCTTCGAATCGTGCATCGCCGGCGGTCACATCTTCCATGGTGATCCTCGTGTGTCAAAATGTTGCCAAATGCTTCTCCTCGAAAAGAACCCGAAGAGAAGAATGCTGCAATTGCAGCCGGAGCAAGCGAAATTGCGAACTCTTGACACCGGCGAAAGTCTGAAGTCTGATTGATTCTCAACCCGATGCTTTTCCTGCAGATCAGTCATGGACACAGACACACGTAGACATTTGAAGAAGGTTGAAACACGAAAGAGCTGTTTTGCTGCCCCGGACCACGTTGAGACAGGCATCCCCCGCCCAACCTTGATTGCACGCACCAATTTCCAGACGCACCGATTATGCCGGTCTACTCAGCCTCGAAGTTGTCGAATCGTCGACGAGGACGGGCTCTATAGGGAAAGACTCAAGTAGGTAGGAAAGCCGTTGGTGTTGTCGTGGACGAGTCGTGGATGGGTCGTCAATCGGCTCGAGATAAAGACGTTTGTTACTGGATCGGGTTAGCCGTGAGCTGCGTCACCAACCCCAGACCCCTTTTCAATCCCTCAGCCCTGTGTCCCTAGCTCATAAGTATATTTTTCTGTATATCAGATTTCGGTTGGAGGGGGGTCTCAAGGCTTCGTCATGTGAAACCCTGAGCGCAAGTGGGGGTGTTCTATATTGTCTTGACTCCGGAAATACCTACGAAAAATTCGGGGGGGATGAACGTATAGCCGAAGGCGAGAAATATACTTAACCACTGTAAAGGTCTAGATGTAAGACTTTTCTCTCCCCACCCTCATCTTCTTTCTTCATCTCCTACACTCGTTTTTTCTTTACTTTTATTTCCTTTCCAGAAATTCCATTTGTCGTTCCTTCCATCAATATGTTCTCCATCAAGTCTCTCGCCAGTGTCTTGGCTGTCGTTGGGTTGTCTTCCGCAGCTGCAGTACACCACCAAAAGCGCGCTGATGATGGCCTCACCCTCTTTGTTTATGGTTAATTGTCTCTGAAAGCGTTCCGTGACTACTTATTAACACAATCGCAGGTTCCGACGTAAATGGCCCACCAGTCTACTATGTCAATGGTAAGTGTAAATGGAAATCCCTTGGAAGGTGCGGATATTGACTCTATCTCTAGGACTTGCCTACTTTGGCAACGGTACATTCGACGAGAGTACTGGAACCCAGACAAATATCACCTTCACGACCTCAGATGACGCCACTCCCTGGTCCATCACCGCAAATTCGACCTCTTTCTCCTTCAACGAAACCAACTACATGTACATCATCCCATCAAGTGGAAGCCCCGAACAGGTCGGGTTTGCACCCAATGCCTCCCTCCCAACAGGTGCTGTGACTTCGGGATTTACTTGGTTCGGAACAAGTGTTGCATTTGCCGCCTCTGAATCCGACTTCGAACTCTTGTTCTACGGTCTCCCCACCAACACAACCGGTGTTTACGGCCTGTACTGGAATGGCACTCTCACCGACGGAGCTTTCCCTGTTGCAGTCAAGTCAACCCCTCCTACATTCGCAGTCTAGGAATCTCGAAAATCCATTTTTCTTGCAATGTAAAAAGTCCTGGGTTTGCTCTTTGGTGTTGGTCGGTGGTATATATGAATATGATTGGTTTGGTTTTTATATTGGGTGGTTTAGCATATAGATGGCTTTGAATTTTTGGTGGAATTGTTTGGTCTCGGTCAGTCAGAGGTATCATTATCATTTTGAATGCAAGTTGGTGTGCAGGGGAAACTATTTTTTGAATATGAGTGATGTTGTGTACTGTATACCGTGTTCTGGGTTTGCCTTTCAACGAACCTTTTCGCGTAGATTGTGAGAACTCCGTAATATCCCACACCCATTTCTTCCTCTAATCCTGCACAGTAAAAGCAGCAGTGATTCATGTTCGCACCTTCTTGCATCTCGCGTTGTTCTTACAATCTAGAGTAATTTGAACTATTATCTTAAACACTTAGAACAATTCTGAACGGTGTGTCAAGTTCAATTGTCCTAAAGTATCTGTAAAGTGTACAAGAAACTCCAAAACAGCAGAAGTAATGTTTACTGTCGATTTTTTGTTCAAAAATACAACACTTTTCGCCTCTAGAACTTTTTCCATCATGCATGATTTAGCTAATCTTAAGATGCGCGTTGGGTGCCAATTGCCTTTCGTCTTTCCAAACTTAAAATCCCCCTGATTACAGGGCATACAAACAACTAGGAAACTCTAAACCACCATTGACTTGGCATGGGAGGAGAACGACAAGGACTCCGTGTCTTTAAACAGCAATTCAAATAAAATATTCTTTTGATTACGCCGAAAAAGAAGAAGAAATATAGTTCGATAGGTCTAGTAGTTTATGCTAAAGAAGAGCATCTAGTAGTTTATAAGAGTTATAATCAACACGAGGCTTTATTACTTAAAGATTTGATATAGGAAAGTTCTTTGCAAGATCGAAAATTATCGAGTATACTTGTTTTTAAAATTTATCACTTCTCACTTCTTACCTTTCCTTTTACCACCCTTTTATCTAAATATTGATTCACTTCCTGCTACTCTGATTGTTTGGAATCTGGAGTTCAAAAATTCAATCAATCAAACTTCTAATTAGTTTTATATTTTTGTTTTATGTACTTTTAACTCTTCTCGTGGCTTTCCCTTGTCGACTTTAATGCTTCAAAACCAAGTGAATATAGCTTTTTTCCTCCCAGTTTGATAAAGGTTAACTTGACCTTCCTTCTACTTCCAAATGTTCTTCAATAATTCCACGGAAAATGAAGTCAGTCGAATCAATAATCTTACTTTGCATAGAAGAAATAGCCTATCATTCCCAGTATTGATTCTATCCATGATTAGTCCTTCATTTTCCAAAATAAGAAGAGATACGAAGTTCAACCTCACAAAATTCCAAAATTCACCCTCTGAGTCACATCACCCACACGAGTTTACGAAATGAGTAGAAAAGCTTAAATTAAGTACCTTGTAGAAAAGGGGAAAAGAATAAGCACTACTGTCTAAAATGCCCGAAAACAAAATGATAAAACGTTAAGCATGGGTGGTAAGTTTATAGATTTCTCTTGGATTTAAAGGTGGCATGAAGTGGCGATTACTCAATCAAATTGTAATAGCCTGACTCTTCAGTTATCTTTCAGCTAACGCGCCCACAAGCGATTAGGGAATGCTCGGATTTGGATGGGCTCTCATGGCGGACCGGTATAACTCACCCATGCCAAGTGAACGTATTCATGCTAAGCCGTGGTGATGTACTGTAGAGGTGAGGCTGGAAGTGTATAATGCCTTTTCTGGGATCCATTTTCGGTGCTTTTGGGCAAGAGTCATCCAAAATATTACCCTTCCCCAAAACTGTTCACGTTATCTAAGTAATTGAACAAGGGGGAAAAGTCAACATCACTTGCGTTTCTTAGCTCATATTATGCACCCATTGGGATGTAGGATGTAGGAGTTATTACACTGCGGAGATATAGGAGGAACACTGTCTTACTGTAGATATACCCCAGCGAGTAATAGTTATCCTAAAATGCGAAAGGAAAGATATCTTGAAAGGGAACAAGTCAAATAATGGGGTTGATAAGATCAAGACAACATCACTCTTTCTCTTTTCAAAGGATAAGTTACAAGCAAAATATGTGTTCTACGCCAAGAGCTGTTCCTCCCGCTGACAGTATATCTGAAAACGTCCCAGGAATAAAAGATCACCAATATAATCTCACCTACAAAAACACCAGGCCATACCTAACGTTTCTTCCTCTACTCAAGCAAATACCAACACATTTTATAGTAGCAGTTTTTCTATAAACATATATATATTCAGAAATACATATCCTAACCCAGGAAAGTATCCTATTGAGAAAAGAACCTCATCTTTCTTTCAACAGACATGCCACTCTCTCTAACAAGCGATAAGGCCACAAACAGTTCCTCGACGAGTCTAGTTAGATTTGAAAACGTTTCATCTATTTTAGTATCACCCTTTTTTCTTTTTCTTTTTACAACACAAACTTATTGAATCCAGCGACATTTTCGACCTTAAAACTGGCGCTCCAAAGAAGAAACCGCTCCTAAGTTTCAAACTGAGGAGAGTAACTAAAAGCGTTAAAACACTTATTTAGAAGGAATTATGATACAAAAAAAGCTTGGGTAGACACGAAAGAGTTACCAAACTCAAATAATCACAAAAGCAATACGAGATATACCGCCGAACAAAATACCACCGTCGATTCCTAACATCCATTCATCATTTATGCCCTTAGACCTGTGGTAAAGAAACAAAAAATCTTAAATCTCAGCATAAATTGACAGACACTTCAACAATCGGGAACAAAGTGACAGTTTCAAGAACTGAGAAGCTTCACATCTCAATACTTCCAGATGACTGTGGAGGATTACTATGCTTTTAGAGTTTTCTTTCTACCTTGCCGAACTAGATCAAACTTATCTTATTCTTGTAAGGATTACAAAAGCCAATAAATACCGAGATTATAACCTTGAATTTCGACAATAAAGGCGGTAGTAGATCGGACTTACACATCTCACCATTATTCGAGCTATCTTGGGCATTACAAAGTAATTGTTCTATATACTTGGAACAATCTAATCCATTGACCTAACCCTTCCGAACATTGAATTCCCATTGTCCTAAAAGATTAGAACAAATAAACTAGATACTCCGTAGGCAGATACGAGTGTAATATTGCGAGCTGCATGAAGAAAAGAGTGAAAATCAGAAGTTGATACGCCGGATCTGCTTCAAGCGCATAGCTAGGACTTCTTATCATAGTGCAGAGATGAAATCATTTAATACTACCACAAATATCATCAAAGCTCCTTTCACTTCCTAGAATAGGAAATAAAAAGAAGAAAGCAAAAGCATACCTAGAAGAAACCCACAAGTGAAGAGTATGAACACCTGCCCACCTCCCTTCCATCCCCCCCAGTCCAATTCCCCGCCACCTCTGATACATAAATATCGTCGTAGTCAAGTGCAAGTTTCAAGTAATTTAAGATCATCTGATCCATCCTGAACAACCCCTCAAAACAACGAATATCTTACCACTGAAAGGAAAAACCACCGTCGAGATATGTAAAAGCAGCTTTCCTTAATCGAACTTGAAAACTTCTCATCCCAAAAAAAGAATTCAAAAGTCCATTCTCTCAAGTACCAGGTGACCCCAAGACCACTCAAGACAGTATCGTACTCCACACAACTTACTCCTAAATGTTTTAAACTTTGAGATCACTAAAGCAGGACAGAAGAAAACAACAACAATTAAGAGTGTAATCTAACCCCAGAAAACGAGGAGGGCGGTGCACGTGGATCAATCGAAAAAAAGTTTCCCAACATTGCTAACATTCCTCATCCCAATCAGGCAAATAAACAAGCCATTAAAATGAGTTTCAAAAAAAACCCCTTAAAATCCTTAAAGAGGTTTCCCAAATTCCAAACTACCGGTCCAGCCACAAAATCAGCGAGGCCGAGATAAAAGACCCCAACCGTGCGAAACTGAACCAACCTCCCCCGAATTTATCCCAAATTAGTGCTACCCTTACAAGTTACAAACCGAGTCAACCGAGAAAAAAAGGGATCGCGATGAGAATGTGCGAAGTCAGTACGGTAGATGAACTAACCTCGTGATGGGGAATTACAGAGAACTAAGAAGGAATGTGTAACTAGGATGGTGGCGCTCTCATTTCAGTTATCATCTTGGGACCCGACGATCACTGGAGGGGTCTAGTTCGGGCAAGGGGGATTACATTACCAGTAAGAAATGTGACGACATGAGCAATCGTAAGTCGTGGATCGTAATTTTTTGGTCCGTTTTTGATAGGAGAATTTGAGAGTAATGTGTGGAGTAGGACTTTGAAACGTGATGATCTTGGGGGAACGGTGAACCGGACTTTGAATTGGTTTCTTGAATTGATTTCTTCAAAAAAGTAGTTCGGGATAATCTCTGTCATGCAGGTTATCGGTAAGCGCATCGAATGTTATTTCTTTTGCTTACGGGGTGGTGGCGCGTAGGGATTCGAGATTTATGCATATTTTGGATGCATTATTTTTCCAACACTTGGTGAGATTGGGGGTTATAGTAACTTATATGTTTGCTTTGGAAGAGGAAGGCATCGATATTGGATTTTGAATTGGATGAGAAGATTATTCGGTGAGCATGGAGTTATTCGAAGACTCGGGGGAACAATGCAACCGAGGCTGCGATGGCATGCTGCGATGCACCGTGGGGAAAGGAGATGGCGGTTTCAAGATGCGCCAAGATGAACGTTCCGAAGAAGGAAGAGAGGATCGGTAAGTTTGGAATTGCGATTCAACTTTGGAGAAAGCAAAATGGGTATCAAGCTGAAGTGGTACGAAGCTTTGTAAATTCTCTGACTTCAAATAAATGGCTGGAGAAAAAAAAAGAATATCTGGCTAATTCAAACTTTTGGATGGTGTTGAAAATAGTCGTGTTAGACGTACGATTATGTATCTGAATAGGGGCTCTTGGAATTTTGGCTTGCCGGTGGCGTCTGCCAGTATCCGATCTCGAGGTCGGTTGGCTGGGATGAGGGACTGATTGGATCAGAACTTTCCCTTCGTAGACTTGTCGTCCAGTAGTAGTGAGCTCGTACTCGAGTAAATTTATAATGATTAATGAAGTGCATGTGTAGTTGCATCCAAGACTCCGAGTTGAGCGAGAGGCATTGGCGGCTGATAGTAAAGCCGGGTGGTCGAGGCCCAAGTTGGAGAGGAATGAAGGCCCCAACTGCCTTTAACCGTACTTGTTATTATTGTAATGTTGGTGGAATTCCTCGATTTGGCTTCTGTCATAGTGGAGAGGCGGGGCCAGTTGCCATGACGAATTTTGACAAGAAATCTGGAGCAGTCGGCTCAGTCGCTCGCTCTCTTCACAATCAGCTCACGGACATGGTGATCTATCCTGTCCTTGATCCATACAGTCCGAGTAGCTGCCTGTCCGTAAGTAATGGAGTATCCGAGTATCCACCAAATACGCTCCTGCACGCAAGCTCGAAAAGCTCGATCGGGGATGGAAAAGATGGAGAAGACTGATGCACCTCGAAGGAGGACCAACGACGGGCCTGTGGCAGTCTTCCTCACTTATCACCGTGGATGAATGCGGCTAAGCGTCTCCTGAGTCCAGCATCCACCACACAGCCCATCCATGCCCATGCCCGTCTACGCCGCCATGCAGGCAGGTCCGCTGCTCCTTGCAAAAGACCGACAGCCAAGAATGAGCCAACCAGCCATCATCACGAACCTTCCTTCTCTTTTTCTCCCTCATCTCATCCCTCTCCTCCCTCCTCCCTCACCATCCTCCCTCACCTCCTCCTCGAGTTCTCAACTCAATTCCTCGGTATCCATTCCTCTTTTTTTGGTTCTAAAAGACCAATTTGTGTAATCATCATTTGCATAGTTCCCGCATTGCTCTCTTTGTTGCATTTTCCCCTCGTATCCCGGAGCCGTCGTCGACCTTTGAAGCTCCCTTCATTTCTCCACCCCAGCCACGAATTTCGAGATAATTAGTAGTGTTGACGGCTTAACTGTCTTTGACCTGCTCTTGCTTTATTTCCGTGTCTATTTGCCATTATAATATTAATTTACACCTCGAAGAGTCCGGGACTCTAGCCCGTAGTTCACATCGCCCGTCCTAGCCGAGTATCTGGAAGGCCCTTTCGAAGCTGTAATTCTCGCAATCTTTCTGGCATAAAACCCAAGGCGGCGAAGAAGAACCGACGACCCAACAAGTCGACGTCAACTTTGTTTACGAGTCCAGAATATCAGATACAGTTCAGCACGACGTTTCCCTCGCGAAGTTTAGTACGTCTGTAATTGTCTCAGCGCCCCAGATCGCCAAACGTTTCGGTAATAGACGCGTCTCTTGTATCTGAGGTCGATATATTCACTGGTTCGAGCTTCAATATTGGGTCGCCGCGGCAGCATTGCACCACCGCTGTATAAGTTCACCGACACAACCGATCTCATTTGGCATTGTAATCCTACCGAAATTACAATTACTCAACCCTCGACTGAGCACGTATTTAATCCTCGACTTACAAACACCAATTCTAGGACAACCCTAAACAATTCAAAGGGAAACACCATTCACCCATGAAGACAAAGTTTTTGGGCCCCTTGTTCCTGTTCTAATAGAACTTCCTCGACATGTTGTTTGTCAAGGGTTTGTTGTCAGCAGTGACATTGGCTTCCACCGCACATGCCTTCTACCCATATATTCCTGAATGGAGATGTACCCTCGACAAAGATTGTACACCAGCCAAGCGTTCTGTGGATGACAATGCTCAGCCTCTGACTATGAGAGTTGTTCAGCGTGTTCCCGAGGTATTTTACCAAATTCCTTCTTACTTGATACTGAGCTAATTTTTTAAAGCAGTCGAATATAGCCAGAGACGTTCAGATCGATGAATTAGCGAACAAGCTCAAAAGAAAATACAGTGGCCGACACTCGACCCGAACGGGAGAAGTCGATAAACGAGCCAATTCCTACAAGGTCGTCACGGCAGCAGTTCCTTCCAAAACCAATGCAGCTGGGGTCAACCAAGACGGTACTGATTATTCATATTTTGTTCAAGCATCATTAGGCTCAGCCAATACCCCTGTATATTTGTTGCTTGATACGGGAGCGGGCACCTCATGGGTCATGGGCCCTTCTTGTTCAACGGATTCGTGCAAGAATCATAATTCTTTCGGAGCTGCCAACTCGAAATCCTTCAAGGATCTCAAGGTCCCTTTCAGTATCAACTATGGTTCAGGGAATGTCAATGGAACCATGGGAGAAGACTCCATTTCGATGGCAGGTTTCAAGATGACTACTTCGATCGGAATTGCCCAGTATGCCAGCGACGATTTCAACCACTTTCCAATCGATGGTATTCTTGGACTCTCACTCGCCAAAGGAAATACACCGCATTTTTGGGAGTCTCTTGCTGCATCAAAAGCTCTGAAAGCAAACATTTTTGGACTCAGCATTAACCGTAATGCGGATGGGCCCAATGATGGCGCAATTACATTCGGAGAGGCTGATTCAACAAGATTTACCGGCGAGATCAAGTATTATCCAATCGCAGCCAACACAGAAGGTGACTGGGCCCTTGCTGTTGGGGATGTTGGAATCGGAGGTTCTCAAGCAGGGATTACTGGAAGAGTGGCATACGTCGATACTGGAACCTCTTTCATCTTCGGACCACCAGACGATGTCAAGAAGCTTCACGCCTTGATTCCAGGAGCCACCTCTGGTGATGGGTCCACGTGGACTGTACCGTGTGATACCAAATCGTCTGCCTCATTCACTTTTGGAACTGATACGTACAATATCTCACCCAAGGACTGGGTTTCTCCCATTGTTAATGGTGTTTGCACGAGTAATATTTACGGAGTTAGTGTAGTGGATGAAAAATCTTGGCTTATTGGAGACACATTTTTGAAGAATGTGTATTCGGTTTTCGATTATGATAAAACCAGACTTGGTAAGTCTTCATGTTCTTTCAAATCCAAAGCATAACTAACATTGAAAAGGCTTTGCTGCCAAAGCCTCTGTCTCCTCAACCTCCTCATCAGCTTCGGCGTCCTCTACTGGTCAGTTAACATCCTCCACAATCGTGTCGAAGCCGACTTCCACCTCACCTCCGGTTACTACTTCATCTTCTGGTTCTACTGGATCAGCAACTGGATTAGAAACTGGGCCAACAACGGGGTCTTCAACTCTGGGAACACAATCTAATGCAAGTTCCGCAGGATCTTCAAGCATTGCTTCACAATCAGGTTCCGCAACTTCTGTCTCAGGTTCCTCTGTAACAGCACCACCATCTGGACAGGGTCTAAATGGTCACGAAACTCCTTCCGGCACTGGAACTGGTGTTACTGTTCCAGTAGCCCAAGCTTCGGCGGCCGCTAGTACAGAAACCCCAAAGAAATCCAGTGCCGCCCAATCGATCTCGAACTCTCCAAGTACAATGTTTGCCATTGGCGCAGCTATCATTATGCTCCTTATCTGACCGTAAAAACGATAATGGCGCATGGAATTGAAGAAATGTCACGATGATACCCAGAGCCTTGAACAGGCATGCTTTTTACAAAATTTATACACCACAGAGCCATAAATATGGCAGGGACGAACCCCCTTATTGTAAAGAAACGGGAGGCAGGAAGCCTCTCTCTTTGTGTACATACATATTGGTCGCAGTACACATATTTGACCACTTAATAAATTAATTTCTGCATGTTTTGATTCTCGGTGACTTGACAATTTCGATGACTACCGGGAACGGCGGTCGTATTCCGCTTCTAGTGACACATGCCAAGCATGACGATTAGGTCGAGAACAAGGCAAAATAAGGAATGCTTTTGAGAGCCATCATATGAGGCATTCAAGATGCAAGCAGTTAGCTATTTCAACCTTACTAGTTACCGGCTTAGTGGTGTAAACTAATATCATGCCACGTCCCAAAATAGCTCAACGAGGCTGAAAAAAATAAGCGATCAGGGGTCTTACAACAAGCTCCAAAGGTCAAAGAACACCTCACAAAACCAACACCAAGACACAATGCTACCACGATAATAGGCATGGCCAAGGCCAAATCACACAACGTCCGCAAGGAAGGCGAAACCTCCAATCCCCCAATAAATGACGAAGACCGCGGTCTCCTCTCCGGAAACTCCTCCGAAGACGAAGACGACCTCGTCGTCCACCCAGGCCAACAACACAACCTACGCTCTTCCCAAAGTCCTCCAGATAGAGAGGCACGAACTCCACGAACACCGAATCGTGTGCGATTTGACCTCCCTGCTGCCATCGACACCCACGATCTCGAGAATGGAAATACAGATGGGCAAACCGACTCCCCTCTTTCCGGGCGTCGCGATAGAAGGGCACCACAGATTGTGCCCCTCCTCACAAACATCGAAGCCCCGTCCGTAGCGCTGGCGAATAGTCCCTGGGGCGATGAAGATGTCCAGGACTGGGCAGAGCGAGAACGCGCGCGTCCGAAGTCAGGACTGCGGTCGGCGTTTATGAATATGGCCAATTCCATCATCGGGGCCGGGATCATCGGGCAGCCTTATGCGTTCAAGCAGGCGGGGTTGGTGGCGGGGATTGTGTTGCTGGTGTTGCTCACCGTGACGGTGGATTGGACGATTCGACTGATTGTGGTGAATAGCAAGTTGAGTGGGCGGGATAGCTTCCAGGGGACGGTGCAGCATTGTTTTGGAAGGACGGGGTTGATTGCTATCAGTGTTGCGCAGTGGGCGTTTGCGTTTGGGGGGATGCTGGCGTTTTGTATTATTGTTGGGGATTCGATACCGCATGTTTTTCTGGCGATTTGGCCGGGGTTGAGCGAGATTCCGGTGTTGGGGTTGCTTGCGAATCGGAGGGTGGTGATTGTCGTTTTTATACTGGGGATTAGTTATCCGTTGAGTTTGTATAGAGATATTGCAAAGGTATGGAATCTATTTCTTTTTCCTCTCCTAATTTTCCTCTTGGATACCGAGGGAAGGTTTGCTGACGATGATATGATAGTTGGCGAAAGCTAGTACCTTTGCTTTAATCAGTATGATGGTTATCCTTTTTACCGTCATAACCCAAGGATTCTTCGTCCCAGCAGAGTCAAGAGGAACGTTTGACAGCTCTCTTCTCATAATAAACGACGGATTCTTCCAAGCAATAGGAGTAATATCATTTGGTCCGTTCCCATTCCACATCTACTAAACTCCCACTAACACAAACTCAAGCATTCGTCTGCCACCACAACTCCCTCCTAATCTACGGCTCCCTAAAAACCCCAACCATCGACCGCTTCGCCCGCGTAACCCACTACAGCACCACCATCTCCATGATCGCCTGCCTCGCCATGGCCCTAGCAGGCTTCCTAACCTTCGGCTCCAAAACCCAAGGAAACGTCCTCAACAACTTCCCCTCAGACAACATCATGGTGAACATCGCTCGTCTCTGCTTCGGCCTCAACATGCTCACCACGCTCCCCCTCGAAGCCTTCGTCTGCCGCGAGGTCATGCTCACCTACTGGTTCCCGGGGGAACCCTTCAACATGAACCTGCACCTCATCTTCTCCTCGGCCCTCGTTGTGAGCGCGATGAGCTTGAGCCTCATCACCTGTGATCTGGGCGCCGTCTTTGAGTTGATTGGCGCGACGAGTGCGTGTGCGTTGGCGTATATCTTGCCCCCGCTTTGTTACATCAAGTTGAGCACGAGGAGTTGGAGGACGGTGCCGGCGGTTGCTTGTGTGGGGTTTGGGGGCGCGGTTATGGTGATTAGTCTTGTGCAGGCGGTGGCGAAGATTATTCGGAATGAGGGCGGGGCCGCGCAGTGTAGGTAAGGTAGAGTGTGCTATGTTTTGTAAGGGGTGTATATTAGGGGTTTAAGATGGTACCTTTTTCTGTTTCTTGTTTTTTTCAAGAAGATTTTTTAGGGTTTGAGGATTGTTTGGGATTTTAGATATATGGGGTTGGGGGGTTAGATGATGAAATGAAATCTGGTGAACTCTAGGTGTTGGGATTTTGCTTTTAGGTTTTTTTCCCTTCTTGTCCTTTTATCCTTCTCGTCGTTTTGTTTTAGCTTTTTTTCGCATTGTACAAGTATTTTAATGCGCTTTAAGCGAGTGGTTTGCTTGATGCTCCTAACCCCTTTCCAGTTTCCCACTGCTCTCGGTTATTAGTGTGGTGTATAACTTTTACATAGTATGAATTCTCTCAAAAGCTTCTAGTATTACTCGCCATCATTTACTCTCCCTTTAGATTGTACGAATCAGCCAAGGACAATGGAAAATACCGTTCGAAGGGGGTTTGAAAAAACCAAGGGAGTCGAATTTACGTCCACGGAGAAAAAGACCATCCCTCTTACCGAAAGAAGTAAGAGAATGAGAGAGTTGTCTGTTGGTTGCGTAGTGGTGTAGTGAGGTTTTTTTGTCCTCTTTTTTGCAGATTCTGGTGCAGTACATGGAATGGGAATATGCAGGCGTTATATTATCATTGATTGTTTTTAAAAGAGGCTGAATTGGCTCCACTATATGTTTGAGAATGCTCGAGAGGGTTGGGCAAGAATCGTTGGATCGCATGCTACAAACGTTGACCCTTCGATTGTCGTCAGCGACTTCTTCTGTCGCTCTGAAAAGTGGATAAAATTAAGACCACGAAGGGTTTCACGAGTCACAAGGGCAATACAGACACCATTTCTAGTTAGTTTATTACGCTCCGATATGACTAGAAGCTATGTTGATAGTATTTTTAGTTTCAGTGGGGACCTCACCCCGCGGATTTTGTAATTCTTTTCATATATTCCCATTCCGCTATGCGCACAAGTGCTCAGGGTTGTACTATATCGTGAGAGAATAACGAAACCCTGCCGAGGTCTCCTCACAACACACCAGCGAGCCTTTTCAATGATGCTCAAAGAAACAAGGAGGTGAATACCCATAGTATAGAATATGGGGTCCATGGAGTCGATTGCTTGAGGGTTAGGAAAGGGAGGGCAATGGTTGAACTCTTTCTCCACAGTCAATTTTATTTTTTGCTCTCGGTTGTTTCGCAAGTACGAGTTTTATGGTTTTAGGTATATTAGAATAGTCTCGTAGCAGGCCGGGAATGATGTTAGGCATTATCTGTTCCCTAGGCATTCTATATATTTCTTGCACTTTTTCGTGCGGTATTCAATGGCGCAGTCAAAGTTCATCTGCTGGTTAATTATGATGGTATACCCCGCTTCACGTGCATCGTATTATCCAAATTGTTTGTACCACCACTATTAAGTCTGATACCACTTTTCTGATATATCTGCTCATCTTTTTGGAGCTGTTTGCTTGAATATCATACAATGTCCAACCTCTTTAGAAATGGAACCCATGGGTACGGCATCAGTAATTACGCATCTCCTTACCGCGGCGAGGAGATTCGACAAGTTCTACAATGAGTTCCGTGAAGCTGGCCTTGTATATGCAAGCAATCAGGCTGCCATCGGGAGAACGTCGCAGGTGAGCACATTTTTCTACTGAAAAACTCCCTTGAGAAGCTAAACGAGGATACAGAGTATAGTCCTTGCAATGGGAGGGCTTGAATACGTTGCTAGAGAATTGGAAGAGTTAAAACAGGAGGCGGAAAAAGCTGGTATCGAAGTGCCTCATTGGCTCAAGGAAGAAGATGATGTGTCAGGGTTGGCAGCTGCAACCTTTCCAATCCAGGATTGGGTAGACGCAAGCGAATCTCTCATGAGGGAAGGGAACGAGGGTCTGGAACGGCAGCCTGTGGGGGCGAGAATGCAAAGGTTCGAGTTCGTCATTAACGATAAAAGACAAATCTCGGAGAAATTGACAAGAGAGATCAAAGAGCTTCAGGAGTCGCTGATGGTTATTGTGTTGATGATTGTTGTTAGTGCATCACTGCTGAAGGGCCGCATCGAAGAGGACATCAAAAGTAGAGGAGGAGGGGTTGATCAACACGATACAGGAGCGATGATGGAGAACGAACTAAGGTATAAAGTAATGTTTCATGAAGGTCATGGGGGACAAAATTTGCTGATATGATCTAGTGAGGATGCCCTCGAAAGAAACAACAGATATGACGAATTTGTTAAGAATTCCGAATCTTTTCTGGATTCTTTCGGACAGGTAAAAAAGGACATAAAGGGGAAAGTTCCCATTAGATTTGATCCCAGCACCAGCCAGGACGATTGCACATCCCGCCCCATCAAGGACAGCAACTCGGTTTTTGAGCATGGGTCCAGAGTAATCAAACTTCCAACAAAGCAGGATGATAATGTCAGGTTCCCAGAAGAATGGATGTCGAATCATACAATGCAAGAGCAATCACCTCAAAATAATGTCGACTTTCTCTCAAGATTTGAAAGTATGTTTGACAAAATCATTCCTCTCTCGACACCACTGCGTCCCCAAATACCTACTCCGATTCCCACATTCTCTAAAGCCAGTAGACTTTGCACTGCACGTTATGGATACGCTAATTCAAACTGGGTACCCTTATTTTTTCAACGATCGGACAATTGGATACAGCTTGCTCTTCTCCCAAAAGATCAAAATAGCGAGGCAGTTCTCATCCAGCCTCCCATTGTTGAAGCTGTCGAGGGATCTCCGTTGGCTTCGTTCATTGATCCCTCCCACGATACACTGCGGTTGTTTTATTGCAGAAGAGACGATGCTGGTAACCGAGTTCTCCACGAGAAAATCTTGAGATTGAAAGGGAAAAGTAATGCTGCGTGGGAAGAAGGTAGATTCCATGAAATCCACATTCGACTTGCTGCCAACTCAGACATTATTCTTGGGGGTTCCGTGGGGACGTGGGTGGGAGCTTTGTTCATTGTTACGCCTTCATTTTCGCTTCAGGTGATTCGCTGGAAGGAGGGGGCCTGGAGATCCTCCACAAGCATCCCCCTTGAAAAAACCCCCCTCATACTATTGCAGGCTAAATATGGCGAGAGGGAAGGGTCAGGTATGTTTCGGTCGTCGCCAAAATCGACCCTTTCGTTCCTCGCTTCTCACCAAGGCAAGGTCGTGCAATACGAATCGGAACCCTGGGATGAGAGAAAATTTCACTTGACAAAGTTCAAGAAATACCCAGGACATAAATTGAAATCCAACTGGTTTTCGAAAGCAATGGATAATGTGGACATTACTTTCTGTTCGGTTTTCAATTTGCGGGGATTCTCCTACGTGGACTCTGGGAAGAATGTATTCGCTGTCCTTCCAGTTGCTGCTGAAGAATCCGATCTAGAACCTGATCCTGACAGCGGACGGGAATGGACTAAGCTCGCTCTTGGTAAACTCTTACATGGCTTTGCAACTCATTATGATGATAGACACGGGACATTCCTGTGGGTTGATGATGAGGGGCTACTTCGACGAATCAAAAGAGGACATTTTAAATTCTTCAAGATGTACGGGTACCTTGGTCTACAAGGGGGACTTGTTTTCTCGGAAAATAAGGCTGGGTTGGTCATACCTTTAGACCAGATACTGGAGTTAGGCGAATATTCCTTATCCCGTCCACTAAGACGGAACAGAATTGATTAATTTTGGGGTTGAGGATCAACAGGAAGTCTTCTATGAGGTGCAATTCTGGCCGCTTGTACTTTTTAATGTTGTTCTTTCAAGCCCCGCGGGCTCCAAAGAGGTATGATTAATCGTTCCCGTCCAATTAAATTTAAATCAGTATTTATTCAAACTCCTGTATATTTAGCACGATGGCCCGGTGGTGAGTGAATCCCTTACAACTCAGTGAATATTCGTGACAACAGACCTTGGCGTCGATATGGGTATGGTGTCGCTTCTGGCGAAAAATGATACAAAATTTCAGAAATTACCCGTTTACTAAAAGAAAAACTATTACGATAAGATCGTCGTGGCTGTCCTGGGACATGTATTCTCCCCTTTTAGTGTTTGAGAACCTTCCTTAGCCATGATACCCTCCCTCCTTAGAAAAGCGGAATCACTAAGTCTATGCCATCCCAGTTCAGCTAGTCAAATCACAACTTTCTGCTCAGTACATCTTATGAAAGAAGAACATTCACTTCATTTCGTTCCTATCTAAAGTATCCTTCCCTGCAATGGTATTTCGTCGCTACAACACAACAAAGATCAATCCCAATAACGCCACCATGCCATCAAATTTTCTCCTCCCAACGATTCATCTTCTTTTGTACTTCCAAAAAGAAGAAGAAGTGTGCATTCAATAAAGTACATACTGACGAAATTAATCATCCCCCCCATCCATTTTTCCCCTTCCTTCATTCAATATTTCCATTCAACGCCATTTCAATTTTCATCTAACGCTTCTTGGTACTTGGTCGAGGCTTGCATTCTTCAGGTGTGACGGGGTGCATCATGATCTTGTTGGGGTATTGGGTGTTGTTGCTTGCGTAGCCTTTACTCCAGTCGTAGCTAACGGCGTAGGCGAAGATGCTACCATCTTGGTTGAAGGCTGTTGCTGAGATGGTTCCTCCAACCGTTGGGTAGCCCTTGAGTCTGTGTTTGGCGACTCCATCCCAGAAGTGGAAGGTGCCGTCTGAGCCTGCGGTGCTGAAGGTACCGTGAACTGGGTGGAAGGAGATGGAGTTTACGGAGTAGACGTTGGTCATGTTGTTTTGTGGGGGGTCGCGGTGGCATTTGAAGGAGAAGTTGGAGCTGGGTTCTTGTTAGTTTGTGTTGCGAGGGAGATTTGCGAGGGTACTTACCTGGCATCCTTCTCTTCAACATATTGAATAGCACATCTTCCCTCAATACTTCCGACTGCGAAACCTGATGCGTCTGGGAAGCAGCTAATGACTCTGGTTTGCCACTTCAACGGACTTTGGAGGGTCTTGTAGATTTTTGAAGGGTCTGCCAAGTTGATAATGTTGATATAACGGTCGGCGGTTCCAACCACCAAGAGGTTCTTTGCGACATCCATAGTATAAACTCGCTCCTGGCATTGTACGGTAGCTACGGCAGTAGATTGTCGGAGATCCCAGTATTTGATGGTCTTGTCCCATGATCCTGTAACTATCATCTCGGCTTGCGCGTTTGGTGGGGTAAAGAATCGAACGGATCGAATAGGTTGATCGTGGGCCGCAACCTGAGTAGCAGTGGTGGTTTGTCCCGATCCCAAATCCAACAACCTAGCTGCCTTGTCTGCGCCTGCTGAAACTACTTTTTTGCCATCCTGAAACCCATGTTAGCAAGTTCTTTCTGTATGGTGGCGATTTTTGAAGGAGAACATACACTTGACCAGTGGGTACTCAAGACTGGACCTGTGTGTTCGTACATCGCCTTCCCCTCACCTCCCTGACCATTGACCTCATAAATGCGAACTTTGCTATCCCATGAAGCTACAGCGAGATGGTTGCTAACCGGCGAAAAGCTGAGATCGGAGATGCTGTCTTCTGGTGGGTTGTTCAAAGTGATATCCTTTGACAAATCACCCAGACTATTTGCGGCGGTCGCAGTCGCACTGGAAGATCCAAAGAGACCCGACATCTTGACCGATTTACTCAATCAGACACTTTGGAAGAGGGTGGTTTGGTAAAGATCGGTGGTTCTTGTCCAAGACAAAATTCTGAAGGCTTCCAGGCAGTCAACCGATAGCTTTCAAAAGACCGCGCTTTCCGCTTTCAGCGGTACCTGCACCCCTGCGCGTTTTCTGCCTAGCCCCGTTTTAGTAAGCAAGGCGGCGAACCACGCTAGTGGGGTACTTCAAAACCTCAACTTTTTTTTCCTCCCACCTGTTTTCCTTTCCTTCCTCAACCCTCTCGCTCAAAGAATCGCATTCGAAGCCCACAAACAGAAAGATCCTTCGGGGTCTTTCATGACACTTCATGCTTTGGGAGAAAGTCCCCGGACACCCTTCCTTGCGAAGGAATTGCGGAAACGCGCCGCCATAGAAGCACCTTGCGGCTTCTCCTCATCAATTCTTCACTCTCTTTTCATCCACCTGCGCACCGTTCGTACTGCATTCACTCCAATGTCGAGATCTACATCCGGAACTTGAGGAGACCACATGGACGATGATATGAGTCCGCGCTCTTTAAGGGAAAGGTCGCGAAATTTTCAGAGGCATAGTCTGCAGGAGGTGCGTGGACTGTTCTTGGGAGCGTGGGGATGTTCTGGTGATTGGAAACATTTTCGTCGAGATCGATAGTTATGCGATTGCTCTGTGTCCCATGCAAGTGGTTCACGGAGTAACTCGATGGGGCTTATTCTTGGTGCGAGGGGTTCATTTTTTCTTTTGGGTCTATAGCTTATGGGAAAGCGGATGCTGCTAATCCTTGGTCAACGACAACACTCTAGGTCTTTCCTCATGGAAAGATCTTTGTTGGTTGAGGATGTGTGGTGTCAGATGCTCTTTCGAAAGAGCTGGACCGTGGCCTTGTTTTCGATATGATGATCTCCAATACAGAGTCAAGCACTGAAGTAGTCCGTGTAAAAAGCGGTTCTACGTATTGATGATTCAATTTAACGTTATGGTTTCTGACGAAAACAAGTACCTCATTTTTTTGAATAAAGGATGATGGCAAGGCTTTTGCATATCTCTTTTTTGTGTGTTATTAGCAAAATAAAAATATTGCTTTACTCAATGATGTCTTCCTGATTTGAAGTTCTCTCACTCAGTACCACCATTTTTCTAGCCCTTTCGAACCATGCCTGGCATTTAACAATTTTAGGATTCGTGCTGGTGATGTGATTTATAATATAGGTTACTGAAAGTTTTAACTATATTGTATAATTCTTAGTTATTAGTTAGTATTATTTAACATATAAGGTCTTTAATAAAAGATACTAAACATATTCCAGCATCATGATGCAAAACTTCCAACAGTTCCTTCCGTCTTTCGAAACAGTACAATATCTGCACCTCATAAATCATCCATCCCAGTTTATCCCATCAGGTATCATGCCATGCAATTCCTTCCATGCCAAACCCATCCCATGCAAACCCCCAAAACGCCAAACTATCCATCACACTACGTATCATCCATATGCCGGAGGACGCCTCACATCAGTCCTCCTAGTACGACCCTTCCTACACTTCCCACCTCTTGCTTAACTCCAGCTCTACTACTATCCTCAAACTCCTTCACAACACCCTGCACAATAATCTTCCTCACCCTCGCGTCAGCCTTAGTGAACATCTCTGCTACATTCGGATTACACTCCTTGGGCGAAGCAACCAGACTCATAAGCTTCGTGTAGCAATCAATCAGAACATCACAAAGCGTCGCAAAGGTCTCGTAGAAATCTGGATCAAAAGGTAACGAGGGAGTGAGGAGGTATGTATATTCCTCTCCGGGCAACAAATCCGTTTCCCCCACCGCAAAAGAGGACGCCGATCCCGACCCTCCTCCCGCGCCATTTGTAGAGCTGGATTTCGATTCAAACGAGTCGTTGCCCATTGGTAACCCGATTTCTGCGGCGGAACTTGTTCGTCGTCCTTTGCTGGCTGCGCCGGTTGCTCGTTTGAACATCTGGGGGAAGCGGCCGCGGGAGAGGGAGGAGGAACCGTCCGAGGGGTGGATGGATTGGTAGGATTCGAATTCGGATAGGAGGGCATTGAGAGTTTTGAGGAATTCGAGGGGGTTGGAGGCATTGAGGTCGATTATGGTGGGGAGGGAGAGGCCGAGGAGGAGGTAATTCGTGGCTCGACGGGCGATTTTTCGACTGTCGAAGTAGGGCATTCGTTGGAGATCTGGTTTGTTGAATAATAATGTGTTGAACCAATATACACGGCCTTCATGACTAAAAAATTGTCAGACTATAATTCAGATATATAGGAAGTCAATATTCGATCACGTACGCCTTCCTCAGATAATCTAACGTGGATATTCGTTTTGAAGAAGTTTCTTGTAAATGCTGAAATGTGATATTTTCCATTGTCGGACTCCCCGGCTGCTGTGATGCCGCAAAATTGGGGGTTCCATTGGATGCGCCCGAGGTGCCTGGCCTTGCCAGCATGTTTTCAAATGGTGTTGTCGAGGTATAGGAATTCGTTTCCGAGGCAGGCGAGGGGAGAGATTCTGCAGCGACAATAGTGAAACTGTCCGAAGTTTTAAGCGGTTTGTCAAATGGGGATTTCTCGAATTGCGACCTCTCGAAATCCGGCGCCGGCACAGTTAAAGTATTTCCTCCCCCCTGTGAATTGGTAACTCTCGTTGGCGCAGAAGTAGAATTGGCGCGTTTTTCGGGCTTCTCGGGCGAGAGAGTTGCGTTGTTTGTAGTGTTCCGACCGCGATATGCTTTCGGGGACTTTGTGGAGAACGAAGCCTTGCGGGAGAAGGAGGACGAGGTAGTGAGGAAGCTGGAGTCGGTATATGTGGACGTCGCACCGCTGCTGGTACGGGGCCTCGTTGCGGAAGTAGGGGTTTTGTTTTCTTTGCCGAAAAGACTGCCTCCCTTGGAAAAGAGGCCTCCTCCATTTGAAAAGGCCGTGTGATGCATAGCGGTTTTTGGCTGCTGCTGCTAGCTAGTACGGAGGTACCTACTGCAAGGGGCAGACGCTATTTCCCCACCAAATCTCGGTGATCTCGCAAGGTGCCGGAGGCTACTTGTACACCTCTGAACTTTCAAATGGATGTTGATAGCAATGGAATGCGCACAAATCGGCGGGCAGTTGCAGAGAGTGCGAGGAGATGATAAATAAGAAATCAGATACTCAGGAGGATTAGGATTTTCTTTTCCCCCATTGGGTGGTCGTCGTTCCAGTTTTTGTGGCGGCGCCAACCTCAGTCGCAAAAGGAATCGTCAGCAGGGCGGCGGTAACTTAAGAGTGCTTTTCGTACAGGTCAGTTCTACTGGTACCTCGGATCTAATGAAGAAGGAGGAACAGGTACAAGTACTTTTACGAGCGAGAGGCATGACGCTATGTACCCATATCCCTCCCAGAAGAGTACCAGTTCCTCTCATCCTTCCGAAGGAGTCTATACATCTGGCAATATTGGACTGCCTGAGACTGCCTGAGACTGCCTGAGAATACCCTTCATCCGCTTGTCGCAAAGTGTCCAGTCCAGCCAGCAACTTCAAGCCAACAGCAGCTCTGTTTGGGTGACTTCGCGAGGAGTGCCCCTGAACGAGGCGAACCTCAAACACTTCGGAAGACAGCTTTCTGTATGCCGTTCAAGGCTACAAGCTGATCTGGCCCTTCTGTTGGTCCCCTGATCTACCAAGGTACTTACGAGTACGAGTTGCCGTCAGGTCCCAAGCCAGGTCCCGGCATCTTTCGTGGAGAGATCGGAATTTGTTTCTTGTTTCTTCATTGGAGAGATCCGATCGGTTGAGCCGTCAGTGGCAAATGCTTGCTCTGGTGTGGGAGCCATACAGAGAGTCTCCTGATAGGCGAAGTCATCCCTACCTAGGTAAACTTTTACCCCACCATGGATAGTACCTACAACCAACTAGTGGAAGTCCAGGTGGTCCAGCGGGGAAACTGAGCTTGAATTCGGCACTCCAATAACTCTTCTTCACCGCATTCATCTCATTGTTGTTACCATTGCTTTTGCTCTTCTCGCTTGCTTGCTTTACTTTTGCTATTCTACTCATCATGTCTACTACTCCTAATCCAGAGCAAGAGGGCCCAGTTGGGGATGCTGCACCAGAAATCCTAGACGACCGCATTTGGGTTGATGGCTGCTGGGATTTCTTCCACCATGGTACAATTCCCAAATCCTTCCAGATCGCCATCCCCGGAATTGCGACTAACTTCTATTTCAGGACATGCCGGTGCCATGCTGCAAGCTCGACAACTAGGGACTGAGCTCGTAGTCGGCATCCATTCCGACGAGTCCATCCTCGAGAACAAGGGGCCAACGGTCATGACGCTGGAAGAACGGTAAACACAAGAGGCGTCTGGTGCTTGCTTTCCGCTGATTCCTCTTCAAGAATCTCTGCTGTGGATGCCTGCCGATGGGTTACACAGTCCGTTGCCTATGCGCCATATGTTACCTCCCTTCCTTGGATCTCCCATTACGGTTGCAAATATGTGGTACATGGGGACGATATTACATCGGACAGTAGTGGCGAGGATTGCTATCGATATGTGAAGGCTGCGGGTCGCTTCAAGGTGGTGAAGAGAACCCCCAGTATCTCCACCACGGATCTCGTTGGAAGAATGTTGCTTTGCACTCGCACACATTTTATCAAGTCTTTTACCAGACTTCTTTCTGGACTGGAAGGTTCTGGGACTGAGGAAGAGAAGAAAAAAGAGGGTCTTGCCATGACGGAAAGAATCCAGCAATACGCTACAGATCAGACAGGACTCCATCCCGGATCAAGCGTTTGGTTTTGGACTGCATCAATGGCAGCAAGAGAAGATCATACTGAAGAGGAGAAAGGCGTGTTTAGCCGATTATGTGAAGGCTCTCAGCCCAAACCGGGTCAACGGGTTGTATATGTCGACGGAGGTTTTGATCTCTTCTCCTCTGGGCACATTGAGTTCCTCCGACGTGTGATAAAGGAAGAAGAGAGGATTGGCTTGGAGGAGGGATGGTATCTCGAAGAAGCGGTCCAAGAGAGAACCGGGAGGGGCTCCGATTACGGACCAGTCTTTGTTATTGCTGGCGTGCATGATGACGAGGTAATCAATCACTGGAAGGGCGTAAACTACCCCATCATGAACATTTACGAGCGGGGCCTATGCGTACTGCAATGCAAGGTATGTGGGAGTTCCAAAACGATAAATGCTGGTTGGCTAATTGAGTGTAGTACATCAACTCTGTCATTTTCGGAGCACCTTTTACTCCAACCCGCGCATACCTCACCTCAACCCCGTGGGGAACTCCAGATGCTGTTTACCATGGACCAACCAGCTTCATGCCTCTTACCTATGATCCTTATACTGCACCTAAAGAAATGGGTATCTACAAGGAGATCGGATTGCATGATTATGCTGGTGTCAATGCCGGACAAATCGTCCAGCGAATTATGAAGAGCCGCGATATGTATGAAGAGAGACAGCGGGTGAAGGGGGTCAAGGGAATTGGCGAGGAAGCGCAATTGAGGAGAGAGAAGATGGAGGAGGAACAGAAGTTGAAGGAGGGCTCTGCATGAAGGAAGTATCTCAACCCAGTCAATAGTTCGTTTGGAGAGAGAGTCTTGGTTCGTTGGATTTTGCATTTGTCTTCGGCGTTCAACACGTGCGGAGAATACCCCATAGAAAAAAGTAGACAGTTTAGGAAATACGCGTTGAATAAATGAGTTATAACAACCCCGAGCTGCGACTTGGCCCGATATGTTTGCCCAGAAGGGCGTCAACCCCCCGCTTAGCGAGTAGTGATAGAATCTGCAACGGGCGTTGGTGATCTCATTTGATAAGAAAGCTGTACCATTATCTCGATGAAATCTCTTTCTGCAGATAACCAAGTATGGGGCAAATGAAATTTCTGTAAAAATAAAGCAATTGGAAGTCTCCAACCAGAGGTGGGCGTTGGTACTTTGTTTGAGAAGAGGGGTCATGTGCGGGCGGCTTAAGGTGGCTATCCTCGGTACGGATTTGCTCCGCCCTCAACAACATCGTCATTCTCGCTCCAGCTCTTCTCCAAAGAAATTATCTTCGAACCCCTAGGACGACTGGCACTGGGACTACCGCGATACCGGCACGCATGGTCTGGTCAAGAAGCGGTGACAGGGCTAAGAATTCGTACCACATGAGCAGTGAGCGAGCGGCCCTTGAAATCTCTGGCAAAATCCGGTCTGCTGGGTGTTGTGTCTACACGGCAACAATAGGTATATGCCAGTCGTCCTCGCAACGGTCAATCGCCCCTCTAATGCCCAGCTTTTCTTCTTAAACTGGCATACCTGTCACTACATCTGCAGCTGAGCCGCTGGTGGCGTGCAGCAAGTGATGGTAACCTTGGACCCGTACGGAGGTAATGGCCCAATCTTCCATGTATGAAATCTCCACCGCATGGAGTGAGGGGCAAGCGCTTCAAAGTGCAAGCAAGTGCTTGCAAAATCTTTGACGGGTACTGTAGAGTGGAATCGACCACGGCCAACTCGGAAGTGCCATGGCATGGATCTCTTTTGCTAGTGGCCGCAGATAACCATGCCACAGATACGCAGGTAGGTAGACGTTTCGTTTGTTGCCAATAGGTAGTTCCACACCTTCCTCCTTCGCTCCACTCGCTTGGTAACGAGGCCAGAAAGCACTAAGAAAGTCCCTTCTACGCCTTGGGAAATCTCTGACTCCATCTCAATTCTATAAAGACTCTTGTACCCCTCCCGAGTTCCTTTTTTCGCTTCTGCAATTCCCAATCGCATTTTGTCTTTTATCTATTGACTCATCCAATTGATTGATCTGTCTCTTTGTTATCTCCAACGCCGTCACTACACTTTCTGTCAGAAATCACAAACCACCTTCCTCCAACATGGCACCCTCCGCCGTCACCCCACCACATGTCGTCCAAGAGGCTTCAGAACTCACAGCTGCCGCGGTTGAGAAGAAACTTGCCCAAACAGCTTCCCCAGTAAATGTCACGTCAACTTTACAATCCCTCGATTCATCGAAATTGATCTTCACCAAGACCAAGACTCCCATGACCGTCCCAGAACCTGGAGACCCAATTATCAACACTGCTTCTCAATGTACCGATCATATGATTACTGCTGTTTGGCGAGCAGGTACCGGGTGGGATGCCCCTGAATTGAGACCATATGGCAACCTTTCTCTCCCTCCAACCGCATCATGTCTTCATTACGCAACTGAGTGTTTCGAGGGAATGAAGATGTACAGAGGATATGACGGAAAATTAAGATTGTTCAGACCTGATTGCAACTGCAAGCGTATGGTGAGTTTTATGTTTTAGTAGCAACGATTTATCAAATGGCATTCTGACAAGTAAATAGTTGGTTTCTTCCACCCGTATTGCTCTCCCAGGGTTCGACCCCAAGGAATTGGAGAAATTAATCCTCGCCATGGTCGCCGTCGACGGACCAAAATGGCTTCCTAAATCCCGTCCAGGAACGTTCCTCTACCTCAGACCCAGCATGATCGGTTCAGGTGGAGCCCTCGGTGTCGCCAGTCCCAGAGAAGCCACCCTCTTCGTCATCGCCACTTTCATGCCAAAACTCGAAAACCCTAAGGGCATGAGATTGCTCGCTTCCTGTGATGGAGTTCGTGCCTGGCCTGGTGGATTCGGATTCGCCAAGGTAGGAGCAAACTACGGACCAACATTGATGGCTACCAAAGAAGCCACCGATCGAGGTTATCACCAGGTACTCTGGCTTCTTGATGGCCATGTTACCGAGGCTGGGGCATCCAACTTTATGGTTGTTTGGAGAACGAAGGAGGGAAAGCTTCAACTCGTTACCGCGCCTCTGGATGACAAGATTATTCTCGATGGTGTCACACGACGCAGTATCCTCCAATTAGTCAAAGAGAGACTTTCCGACGGAAGTTCCGGTTTGGAAGCCTTGGAAATTGTAGAGAGAAGATTTACCATGGATGAGGTTGTTGATGCTGTGAAGGAGGGACGTATGGTTGAAGCTTTTGGCGCGGGTACTGCTGTGAGTTTTCTCCTCCTCCTTATCTCTTCGAATTTTCACTGACTTTTTGTGATAGTTCTTCGTTGCTCCTGTTGCTGCTATTGGATACAAGGATGTTGATTATGATATCCCCATGGCACGAGGTGGTAGCGGCGAGTACGCGAACCTTATCAAGACGTGGTTGATGAATATTATGTATGGAAAGGAGGACCATGAGTGGGGTGTTGTCATTGATGAGAAAGAGGATATTTAGATGATGCATTTTGGTTTCTGGGTGGTGCGACATTTAGACTTTGCTGCATTGGCGATGGCGTTACATAAACTGGAGTTTGGGAGGTTGCTTTATTTTTCTTTTGGCTTTACCTGCTTGCGAGCTGGCTGGTTGTTGATGAGTGTAAATAGCGATGAAGGACAAAAAGATACCATCGTTGATCGTTACAGTCGGTGGATTGGATTCGGGATTTAAGTCGCGAAAATGGGTTTAGAGAGTTTAATCCAATGTTGAGCTTTGGCCGTAAGCCGTATCTGCTTATTTACCTGTTATATTTAGATAGTTGAGAGATAGATAGTCTTCACAACAATTTCTGACTGCGACTCTGACTCGTCAATCCTCTTGACAATGTACTTATTTCCAAAGAATCACACCTCGGCATCTTTCCTGTCTACTCAAAAAGACGCGAATATTTGCTCGGGTGAGGTTACATTTCCTGGAGGATAAATTTAGTTTACTTAGTTATATTGTGGAAATATGGTCCTTCTTGTCCTAGGCTTTTACCATGTTCAGTTATAGTTTTTAAGAGGTAATTAATAACTTTTTATCAAAAAGAAACGGTGATGGAATATGTTAGTATCACTACTGATGATATCACTAGCACTTAGCTGTAAATGATTAGTATCGCTTCCAGCGATAAACAGGTATAGTAAACTGGTAACTATAGTACAGTGTAAAGCAAGTAATAATGAGAGATAACCAGCTAAGAGAGATTAGGAGCTCTAAATGCTTACCCTACTAGAGTAGAGGCTAGCGTGATTTCATTCAACAAGGTAGAATGATATATGCTTATTCACCTACCTCCCCCCAGAAGAATTTATCCTCCACCACTCAAAGTGAAAAAAGAGGGAGCTTAGAAATTAGCTAGTGCACGACAAAAAAACCCTCACAAGCCTGGAAAACACGTACAGGTAGTCTAAAAAAAAATATAAAAAAAGAGAACGGAAGTAATCAACCAGGTACCCAGTTGAAAGAACCAGCTAGACAATATAGACACGAAGACTAACCATCATAACCAATTACGCCTCAGGGACTACCCCCATTCTGATAGAAGGTGGGCTTATTTATAATTATATATGAGACTTCGGTATGTGGGTCTTGTGATGTGGAGGTGCTAGGGGGCGTTTTTGGTTATAAGGAGGTGAATGAAAACTAGAGCTTATGATGGGATAACCTAGCACGGCACGTGCCTGATACGAAAGTGAATTGAGAAGGACTAATTCACCTACACACGGAATTAGAGGGTAGAACAGTCCGAAAGGTCGGGGCACTTTAGTTAGAATACATCCACTATTTCTCCTAACTTACTACTACATAGTTGTACTAATATACCAGCCTTTTTAGTATAAAAGAAGATGGCTTGAGAGAACGAGGGACGTAAAAGAAGAGTGACTAGTAGGCCATATAAAATTAGAAGAAGGTCAAGGGATTACATTTTAGTAGCCTGTAGAATGATATGTGGGAGGTAAGTGAAACGAAAGTAATTAAGAAAGTATACCCTAGGATATCTAGGAGAATTGAAATCTTGTGGTTCGAGTTGTTACTTAATAAACGGAGTTTCGACTTTTTTTAGTGATTAGGTCTCTGCTAGAGAAAGGACTTGGAGACAACCGTTTGAACAAATACCGACTCCTTACCAAACCAGGAAGCTTCTTGTTACTTACCTATTACTATTTCTCACTGACTTCGAGATACAGGGACTTCCCTGTCTCTCTGAACGCTTAATAACTTATATAGTAATGTCGATAGAAATTGAGCCTGCGAGTCGCATAGAAGAAGGCTCTGCTGTTACCTGAACCATTAAAACGTCGGGTAATACAAGTCAAAGACTTGGGCTACTTCGTTCTTGTAGCTCTGGCTCGGGCTTAATTTTTCCCTCATACTCTTGTGGGCTACATCAACTTTCGATTTCAACTACATGTAGAGTATATATGAAATATCACTCACTTTTTACGAGACTGCACCCACCAGGTTTTAACAGTAAAAGCATGTTCGACCACTTTCTAGATATTTGACTAAATTCACTGAACAGGGTAATTTGCCATGCACACTTCCTGGTACAGAAGAAATGTGTATCAAGTGATCAGGAGAATCGATATTGAAGATTGTTCTGACTATTTCAGAAGAAAATGAGGTCCGACTCCCCTTTTCAAGACAATCAACCGGATTCTATGTAAGTTTCACAAGAAAATGGCAATAGGGATAATAGCAGTATTGTTCTGAATCTCTTCTGATACGTACTGGCATCAAAAGGGGTGTCGTTCTCAATATATCTTACTTGAAGCATTCAGCTAGTTCCAGGAGCTTGAGCATATTGAAGCCGAAAACAGAAATATGTTATGATTTTGAAGTTCTTGGATATCTTGAAGAATTTGTGGTCTAAGCATGCCGAGGAATACATCAGATACTTGTTGTCCGGGCATGTCTATCCCGTTTCAATATAGAGAAATATGATTATTTCTTTACTTAATCACTACCATCCTAGCTAAGAAACAACCATCCCCACGAAACTATCCTCCAAGTTCAAGACTATCCTCCAAGTCCAAAACTCCGGGCCTCCGAGAAACAGTGCCCCTTCATTATTCACTTCTTCGGCGAGACTTGAGTGAATCAAGATCTCCTCTTGGCACATAAACATCGAAATACAAATACTTTCTGGAAAGTTTCAAAGCAGATGTCTGTGTATCCTCCCAAAAGCCAGCAAGAAACAAGAGTGCCCAATGGATAACACAAAATCTCTAAGCGAGAGTAATCCTTGTACCACGAGTAAGATATCCACCCCAAGAGATAGAACGTCTTGCTCGAGAGATGCAAATTTGTCCTGTTGAGCCAATGCTTTGCGAAAATGAAAAATGGTTTCTTCGGCCGAACTACCCGGCCCTCCAGTCAAATTCCATAAGATCGCTAGTATGAGAATGGCGATGAGAAAATAGACATATAGCTTTAAAGTATAGTGGCGGTGGCCACGTTTGATATAGATATCGCCGAGGATCAGTACGAATCGGGTTATAAAGAGGTAGAATAAACGAGAAACTTGTTTCGTAAGCGCGACAAAAACTCCTGGATCCCGGAAATTGACGCTAACCAAAAGAAAGACTAAAAGTACCGCAAGGAGACGGAGGTATACTATCTCAAGTGATTAGTTTTTATATATAGGAAGGTACAAGGGCCAATATGTATTGAGTGCCAGGCCGTGCACTGTTCCTCACCAAACGGTGGCACTCAATACATATTAGCCCTTGTAAGAGGAATGACTTATGAAATATAAAGAAGTTTCGCTGCAGGACAGTTTAGCCACGGTCAGAAAAAAAAACTTAGTAACGTCTGGAGACTTACCAAAATGATCGTTGGGACTAGATTGGCTTTCTTCTTGCTTGGAGGGGTCTTGTTGGCTGCTTCGTATCTCATGTTGATTGATGTTATGTAGTAAGAGTTTCAAGAAACGCTCTAGGCTGATATGTGATACTTTAATAAAGAGGTGAAATTAAGGTGGCGTTACTGTCGCTTTGTCGTGTTTTCTTTCACGTTGTCATCTCCCCTGTTTTCTTTGTCAAAAGTCGGTCTACATTCAGATCGAAAAAACATATTCAATACTTAATTTACCGCGAGATCCACTGGAATATAGTGCTCCAACCAGATTACGGCTTCAGGGTAAAGTTACAAGGTCGTATAGCGTAATGCCCTGTATTATCCATCCTTTTGACCGCGTCCTCCGTAATAGCTCGAATTTTTGAAGCATTGGAGATAACCCCAAAAAGAAAAATTGAGTCTAAGTATATCTAAAAGCAAAGCCCGAATCGGTTTCTTAAAGGTGTTCGTACGTATAGGGCACCTTAACTTGAACTGTAGGTTTATAATGTGTGCTTAATGGACTTGGAATCTATAATCAACAAATCATCCTGATTACATCTGATTCTCCAGGCGTGCTGAGGCTCATACGATTTATTATGGCTTCTAGAGGAAGAGATATTCTCGTGTTAAAGGCCAAGGGCGGCGTCAATACGCAAATTGCACGAGATTGAACAATATTACTTCATACACAAAAAAGGTCCCTCCATTCTCTAAAAGCATATGCCTATTTTTAATGCCTGCTTTCTAAGAAAAACGCCCAAACACCCAGCCATGAAATGCCCGCCCCAGATATCGAAATATTATGCATGCTTATCCACTAACCTAGCTTATTAACCCTACCTCCCCTGAGAAGTAGTTCCACGCTTCTCCTCTACAACCTCATCGTCATCGCTCCCAATACTATATCTCTCCCTCTCCATTTCCTCAGTTGGTGTTCGAACATGTAATTCATCAAGCTCGCTTTCGTCAAAGTCCGCGGCTTCCACATCAGCACGGTTTGCCCTCTTATGCCTGAAGTTCTCGAGTCCCATTCCGCTTCTTTCACGGGCACCTCCAAGTGCCATTGGTGTTTCCCCACCGAAGACCCCTTTGTACCCGGTGCGTTGGCGTCTGTCTCTCCAGATGTAGTATCCCCATGCTGCTGCTGCAATTATGACAATGACGAGGACAATTTCTCCTGACTTGTAGTATGCTGACCATTTTGCAGCTTCGAGTTTGGCCGTCTCGGCTTCTTGAGCAGCGGTACTGTTGGGGTGACCACCAACTGATGTTTCCAATCCTTTCTCTCCGTCAATACGACTGTCGGTAGGGACTCCACCTATACTGCCAATGTCAACCTCCATAAATCGGTCGAGCATGTCTCTGGTTCTTCGAGCAAAGTCGAACGGAACCATGTGTGATGAGTTGTAAAATAGGATGTATGTCAAGTTTCGGGCTTCCTGATAGAAGCCTGCTTGCTCGCCCTCGAATTCCCAGTTGCGGCGAGGTGCCCAAGTACCTGGCGATAATTCAAATCCCTTTCCACCATTCCATTCCATGTTGCTGATGAGCTCTTCTGTTCCAATATGGTTGCAAATGAGATCCTCGGCTCCGGAAAATAGAACAGTAGGAACTTCTGCAAGAAGTTCCGGTAAGATCTGAATAGATGGCTTCGAGTTGCTTGCCCTGAAAGCACCACCAACCGCGCCGTTGCATTCAGTCCATCCAGTCGTTTTACCTGCATCAATATGGAGGGCTTCTGTCACATCTTTTCGACGGAGATATGGCGTAACATTGTCAAGATCCGGAGGCCAGTTCATTCCACAACTTGGATAGGTGTCAGTAAGTCTGACATCATACATGTTGAGACATTGCATGTTGCCATCTGGTCCTTTCTTTTGCGTCTCTCGAAGTATTTCTTGGAGTACTGTCTCGCATTTTGGTATATCCACTTTATCTCTTCCTCCGGCCTCGTTCAAAGCCGACATGCAGACGGCTTGTTGAGATTCCAGTCGCTTGGCAATCTCAGAATCATGCTGCACAATCCCCTTCTCGTATGAATATGATAGGTAAGCTTTGTACTGCTCCTCAGGGGAAATCCATCCATTTCCAATCAGCATTCCTTTGAGTTGCCATGGGTGTTTCGCTCCAGCTTTGTTTCTATCGAGGATCGCTTTTGCAATATATGGAATATGTTGGCCTGCATAGGACTCGCCAGCAAGATAGAGCTATAACTGATTAGCCAGGCAAATTATAGAAACCACCATTTTTGCAACTTACATCGTCATGCTCGTACTCTGGGAAGATAGCGAACCACTTCTCCAAGAACATTACAAATTGCTTGGCCATTTCTGGTAGCTCGTGCACATAACTGTCGGTATTGACATAACTAAAACCTGTCCCAACTGGATTGTCGACAAACATAAGATTCGCAAATTCGTCCCACGATCCTGGGTTGTATTCGAGTTTGGGGCCATGCGTCTCATCAAGAACCCGATATGGACCAACTTCCATCAGAGCACCATCCTCTGAACTACACCCGGGTCCACCGTTCAGCCATATGACAGTCCGTTGCTTATTCGCGATATGTCTGTTTTGGTAATGCCAAAAGAAAGTGTTGCCATTGTGTTCGGGATTTACTTCGACGTGGCTGGGAGTTGGGTTAGCAAAGTCTTGGGCAGGAGTATTGTTTCCACCACATACCCAGCATGCATCTTCAATAATGGCCCATCAGGAGCCCCAGGCAGGGAGTGCACAAAGTAGTCGGCGGCAGTTTTACCTGCTGCCAGTGCCATTGAGGGCATTAGGGAAAGCGAGAACAGTCCCAGGAGAGTCGCCATCTGGGATTCGGATGAGCGTAACCGTCCGGGAGGACGAGTTGAGAATCGCATCTTGGATGTCGACTCAGCAATCGAGGTGAGGAATGGACAAGTGCGCGCGGGGACCGGAGTCTATTTGTCCATGAAGTGTTGCTCGCTCTGATGAGGGATCAAGTGTATCGCAGTAAATGAAGATCTGGTCTTCTGCCGGAAGGGTTTCGGAATAGCCGTGTAGCTGCAGGAGTACGTATACCCACTCCTCAGAGATAGTCTCGATGACCACTCTCAAAACTTGGATGGATTTATTCGACCGAGTCGAATATGTCGAGATGCCTTTCGAATTCGAGAGTCGGCCTCGAAAAAGTGTGTTGATAGGTGAAGCAGCCCGTTGTCTTTCCTTTCACCAAATCCAAGGCTTAGAAGCCCGCAGGTATCCCATGTCAAGCCCCCCGCCCGGAACCTGGCCTGGAACAAGAGTCTGGGCAGCCGATCAAAATGTATTTTTGGTGCGAAAATGGAGTTCCTGATAATTTGCTACTGTTCACCACAATTTACTCTATTAAATCATGATTCTCATCTTCACACTTGAATCATCTTCGGGACTTTAATCTCAATTCCGAATCGTGTTAGAATAATTTTCCTCTAATGTGTCAGAACTGACAGGTTGACTAGGAAGCGCTTGTTTTAGCCACAACAGTTACCTGTCAGTTACTCGAGTACTGGTACAGCCAGCTTTCAGGCTTTGATAGATTTTGATTTGCTCTATGGATCTTAAATTCTCTTCACCATAGGAGCTGGTTGCTGTAAATCTTTCCTCTCAATCCTTGCAATATGTGTAAATTCAGGCGGTAAACGAACCCCTTCTGCGGCAAGGCGGAAATTACAAACAGGGAGTGCAACAATATCTAGAATAGGTCACCAAATCCCTTTTCTGTATCTTTCTTGATCAGTTCGACCATTCCCTGCTAAATGTTAGTATTGCAAAGGCATGTCTTCTCAGACTTGATGAATATTCGAAAACCTAGCCTCCATCCAGCGTTCTGTGAGATAGTCGCCCCAAAGAGGAGCTCAAATCCAGAATTTTAAGGAATTATGAAGAAATCTAGGATAACCAAGTATCTTTCCTCCCAGACTTCTAATGCAGTATCTCATATACCCCCAACTCGGAGAAATACTCTCACTGACTGCAGTAAAATAGAAACAACGAAGACGAGAGAAGACTATTCCCCGATAACTCACCTCTGGCATGATTGGCTTTCCATCCTCCCCCTTGACATATCGGAAAGGCATCTCAGTACTTTCGTTCTTGTTGACACGGAGTTCTGGATCATCGATGTACGCAATCTTTTCAAGTGGAGCTGTGTGACTGTCAGAAAGGTATGTGTTTCTGTGTGTGGGTTTGCTCACTCTTGCCCTGCACGATCAGTCTGGTTACTCTGACAGCAGTATCAGTGGTCATCTGCTTGGGTCCAAGTCGTCGATTCTCGTATCCTTTCTTTCTCAACTCTGAGGTTCTGTCTGATGCTTCTTAGCCAAGCATCGTCACGTTCGATACCTCCAAATACCTCGTGGTGGGTCATCACCTATTTTTTGTTAGTGAACAAAATTTGATCACTGAGGTTTTTGAACTTACCCAAGATTCCACCAAACAAGAAAATGTCAAAGTTGTCTCCATCTTCAGGGCTCAACTCCTTGGTTGCAGAAGGATCAAGAAGACAAACTCGAGCTTTCTGTTCAGCATAAATCTCCTCAACACTCTTCCCATCAACCGTCAACCCAGGAGCAGCCTTCAAAGTTTCCGGTAACACCAAAGACGAAGGCACCGAAGATAAGCAGAACTTCGCCCCTGCCTCGTGAGACTCCTTAGCGATGGTTAAATACTCGAGTTCAGACCAAGGCCCAAGTTCATCATCCAGATGTTCAACAACATATGTCTTTCCCGCCATTTTAATGGGCAAGACACCCTCCAGAGAGAATTTCCACGTTCAAAGAAGGTTTGGGCACCAATCACTTCGATGTGACGATGTAGAGTGACGAATCGGAAGACTCGTTGAGCTGAGTTGTTGCGGGGTAAACTTTGTCTACTGCTTGGAGAGCTGGGCTGAGACCACTGACTCGATCACCTTCAATGGAATAGAAGACTATTAATTCACTACATAATCAGCTTCATGTTGTAGATATGTCTGGGATGATTTTTTCCCGAGGTCTGCTGACCATGTCACTCATCCAAGATCTTTTTGCTGGAAAATCGGATCCGCTTGTGGGAAAAGAAAAAGCCAAGAACTTTTGTGATATGAAGACTACCTAGGTAGGTAGGTAATAGGATTGGGCACAAAACTTACGTCACTGGTGGGGACTGACACTGCCTGGTGAGAGGAGTAGAGAGCGATTTAAGAGTGAATTGATTGTTAGAAGGGTCGACGGACAAGGAATAACTTGCTAAGGAAGCTATTGTTCAGTAAGAAGCTTTGCTAAGCGAGTCTTTTTCAAGGTCGCTCGTCGCCGGACCCCTCCAAGTCTGCCGCTACTGCATATCCACACCCTCTTGCTCCCCCTCAAATCAATCCACGACCAAATTCCTCGACTTCATTGCCCTCGACACCTAGAACAACTTCATCTCCTCGATATCGAATCATTTCCAATCGGGAACCTTGCCATCAGCCGACATTGGTGGGCGAAACCAGGGAAGTGGAGCCGGGTATCTTTGTTAATGCTCTCTGCTATCACGACGACATACAAGGATCTGTGAATTGTTTTGACGACCAGGCCCTGGCCACAACGCAGTTACAGCTCGCAAAGCAAAAGTTCCTCGAGCGACGCTATTAAAGTCTTTGCATACCTCCTCACATCCAACCCGATCGATCCATCCCTCAGAACGATTAAACTTTCCTTCCGAGATTCTTGCACACCACACCCGCTCTTGCAACACCAAAGAACCCCGCACAATCACCGTCACCATGAATCCCCACATGAAGAACAAGGTCGACATCAATGTAAGCATATCCTGCCTCGTCGCACAAATACCGTCCATCTACGACTTCCCCGTAGACCTCTGCCAACCCGTAGCTGATCATCGTGTGTAGTCGCTCACCCCAGATGAGCAACGGCTCTTCCGCCTCTACGGCAAGCTCCCCTCCAAGTCCGACCACCTAGCCAAACACCTCAAGGAGCGCAAATACTTCGACTCCGGCGACTATGCCCTCTCCAAAGCAGGAAAAGCCAGCTCCGTCGACACAGGCAGCGTCGGTTCGCAACACCCCCTCCCCGAGAACATCCCCCACCTCTCCTCCCCCGGCGTAGGAAACCCAAGCCAAGGAGGAAGCGGAAACGGCAACGTCCTTCACCACCCAGGCAGCACAGCCGGCCTCCCCAGCGGCAGCCCGGTAAAGGAGAGCAGCTTCTTGAACCGAGAAACGAGCGTCGATGAGTTGGATCAGAAGGATAAGGTTGCCGGCAGGCTCGCGGAGAGTGCTAGCCCCCCACCAGCGAAAGAGGGAATCCCGATTAGAAGATAAGCTGCTCGGAAGAATTGGATGCGCCCGATATTGAATGGTTCATACTACGGAGTACCCAATGAGATTACGATTGATGGATCTGGCGTTCAGGGCTTTGATTAAGGGTTTATGGGGTCGGATTAGGACTTTTCAATTGTAAATGTTCGCGAATGTCACGGCTGTTCCACAAATCAGACCAAGGCGATGTTTCATCCTCCTGTAGCAATGCTAGATGCAAATGCTATAGTTTTTTCCCACTGTACTGAAATGATTGTGAGATTTCTTGATGATAGTATATTGATTGCTTTTATTCTCCTGATATAGACTTCTGATTGAAGTAGGCAAACAAACAGGTATCCTTTGTGCCTGTAGGTGTCAAGTCTCCCAAATCCCAAATAAGGGATTGTTAATGGCTAGGGCTTCTAGTCATTGGGGAATCATATGATTCGCCCGGGCAAGACGAGACTTTTTCCATCTGCGAATTGAAGACTTCATGGTTGGAGATATACTCGATGTCTTGAGTTTCAATAGTCCATAAAGTGATTCAAAGGTCGAGAGCCTTGACAGCCATCGAGATAGCACCATCAAAGGTCTTGTTCCCACCAATGAACCCTGCAGCGTGCACAAAGACACCGCCAGCAACCCCTGAGATTTCATCCAACTTCTCATCTCTGAATCCTCTCCATGCCTCTGGCAATGGTTTTCTGCTCTGGAAAGAATCCTTTGTGACGGGCACACACTGAATTCTCCATTTGGCATCAAGTGTTGGCTTCTCAGGGTACAGGACGTAGAGAACCTTTGAAGCTCCACCTTCCTTCTCCTCGAGTGTATAGAGATGGTCCTTCCATGGCACAGATTGGCCATCAAAGACGAGGATTCTTCCTTGTGAATCGTATTCCAATCGCTTTGCGTATGCCTTGTGAACGATATCCCTGGCTGGCAACCAAGCCTTGGTATAGTAGTCCAAATCTCTCGAGAACTCCTCGCCCATTCTTGCGCTTGCAACCAAGAACTTGCCATCCTCGAATTTTTGGGCTTCGACAGGGTCTGATGGAATTGTATCGTTCCAGTTTGGGTTCAGCCTTGAGACCATGGCCCCGAGTGAGAATCCTCCATCACTGAATCTCTTCTCTATTCCAGCGGCCGTGATTGCGGCTGGGTCGTAAGCTGAGATACCATTGTCGTGGGCATCCAGAGCCTCGATGAAGCTCTCATAGATCTTTCCCCATATAACACCAACCTCCTCTGCGTCTTCCGAGACACCAAGCTTTTGTGCAATGATTGCTTTGCCAAAGTGCATGTACACCAACCCTGCGGAGGAGAGTTTCGTAGGGCGGTCTGGGAAGGTGGTGGTGAAGGTACGCTGGTGGTGATCGTATCGGTGAACAGAGGCATCGTACTCTCCTCCTACATCAACGACGGTATGGCATGTTTGAAGAAGGGCCGGGTCTCGAGTACGGATGAGCTGAGAATCTTGGTAGGTGGGGAGCAAGCGGAGCATGTAGACCGCGAGAGCTTCGTCGGCATGGAAATGGCCATTGTGAGTGCCGATACTGACCGGGGAGATCTTGACTCTTTTTGCTGCTGTCTCTGCCATCTTCAGGGTGCTGCGGAACATGCAGAAACGTGTTCGGTCTTGTTTGGTGTTGTTTTGGTGGGCTTTGGAGATTCTGTGAGATTTTGATATTGCCCCGCAACGAACCTTTGACGGGCGGTGAGGGAAGTGGCTTGCCGCTGATAATCGATAAACAGGCGTAAAAGCAGCAGTAAGTAAATAATAGCTTGGGTAACTTTTATGAAGCATTACCCAGTCGTTCAACAGATCATTTTAGTCATATGAAACAACTCATTCTTATCTACTTAAAATAGGCAAGCGACTTTCATTATTTTAAAAGTAGATTGCCACTCAAGTGTCAAGGCGGCAAGTGAGATCAGAAGGAACTTGCACTGTAGGTAGGCGGTTATTGCCGCTTTTACTGTCGACCAGGAAGGCTATTGATGCCGTTGTGATTGCTCTCGCTCTCCACCTGCAGGAATATTTCAGCATCTTCCCCCACGAGTTCCCCGAGCTGCTGCTCTCAGTCTTTACTTCCACCTGCACTAGACTTGAACTACTAGATACTATTCTGCATCGCCAGATATTTCCCCTGAAAAGAGCTCCTCTATGCTCCTCTATCATTCGCTGCCGATATAAATTACGTGTCGTCACGTATTGGCACTCTGCATTTTTGGTGCGGTAGCGGCAGGGAATCTTGGATCACAACCCACCCCCAGTGCATCGCACGCGACCTGGACCGCCATTCAGAAGTAGGTACCGACTTTGGAAGCTCCCGACCAGGCAAAATCTGCGTTGCCTGCCTTTTTCCAAAATCAAAAGTCACCTTGACCTGTGAACTTCATCCTATTACTATCATTTGCCAAACAAAATCACCATCGGTGGGCGACCTCCTCCCGACAGCAAAATCCTTGTACCTTTGTAGGCAGATACACATCTCAGATAGGCGATTTCTGCCCTGGCATTTCTCCCGCAAGGCAGGAAAAAGCGACGTCCAACCTGGCTACAGGCACACCATCGACCCGTAACCTCGAAACCTCGTCGGCTTCCCTCCACGCGTCTGTCAACTTTGGAAGGCGAGAATACAGAGTCCTCCGTGCTAGATCATACCCAAATCAAAGCTGGGCGCGCTTCAACGCTCGCTCCGGCGCACATAGCGCTTAGATGTGGTTCTTCGGAGTGGTCTCGTCTGCTATCTTCCTCCTCTCCATCATCCTCTCGATACCTATTGCTTTCGATGTTGGGGGGCGGGACTGTGGGTTGGCTTTCTCCTTGAGTTTGTTTTAGTCAGTACATTTGCTCCCTGCATCTAAGATATTCTTGCTAACTCTGATGATAGTTTCTACTTTTTTTATTCGACACTCAAGTTAGCTACACCTGAAAGATCAAGGGGGAGATGGGCCCTGGTACAGTTGATATCAGTCACGCAGTGGATATTACTGCCGGGGCTTCTGATATGGAGCATGAACAGATTTGCGGTGGACGCGAATAATAATGGTGATTGGGTTGCGAGGACGTTCAATAACAAGAGGGCGCAGGATACAAGTGTCAGGGAGTGGATATTTGGACCTGGAGGACTGTTGGAGATGATGACGGTTGGTACATGGGATAAGGTCCTGCGATACTCGACACCTTTATTTCAGTTGGCTGAGGGGTTTTGCAGCTTGCTTGTGATACAAGCGGCCGGTCAAATTACGAGATGGCTGGTCAACCGTGGGCGAAGTGACACATGGATGATCGGTTTATTGGTCTTATCAGCATCCATCATATCCAGTTCCGTTTACTTTCTCTGGAGGATCACCAACTTTCCAGAAATATCCAACGTGGATGCCAGCCTGATTGGAGTCACGGTCACATGCGCAGTATTCCTGTGTGCTTGGGGTATTGGAAGTGGCAGGGGAAATCCAGTGGAAAGCTCATTGCTTTTCGCATATGTGGTACTTTGTATGTATCAAATTTTCACCGACTATCTCCCAACCACGACGATGGAAACTCCTCCGGCCCAGCCAGAATTTCCGCCATTCCCTCCAATCATCATGGCTTCATATTCGACTCTTGTTTATATGCTGTCTACTTTACCTTCGGCGGTACACTCAAGCTTCACCTTCCTCTACGCAGCATTCCAAACGATCACGCCATCCGTCATCATATCACTCGCCTACCGAATATTCGTCTTCTACGCAGCTACCCGTATCATTCCAGCTGTTCGAGAATCTGGAGCCCGTGCACTATCTCAAGAGCCAAGTTTGGATGATAGTGATGGAGCTGGAAAAATTCTAGGTCTGTTGAGCTGGTTCAGTCCAAGCATTCTGATTGCTGTCTACACCAGTTTGCTCATGCAGCATTTCTCAACAACATCAGCCGAAGGAAATGATGCCGAATGGTGGACTATGCAAGGTGGGGATACGGGTGGCAATGTTTGGAGATGGGTCAATGTTGTTGGAACGATGGCACTTTATGCGGTAGAACTTTACCTCGGGAAAGAGGACGTTGATGGTTCTCTCACCGGCCACTGGAAAACTGATTGATCCGTGTTGTATTGTAGGAAATCGCACAGTCGGTTTTCGGGCGGAAAAGTAATGGATCAGCGATGCCCAAGTGTTATGGGCATTGGATCAGAATGCAGGTCATCCAGTGGGACGGAGATCTAGATATACCGGAGAAGATATAGGGAATTGTTTCTCGACACCCCTGCCCGGTGGAGAGGAGAAACTAGGCAAAGAGGAAAATTTGAAAGAGGGAGGCGTACTGTGGCACTTGCAGGCGTTTTGGGCGGGTTATTCTGGGAAGGCTTTTTATTCTGTACATAACGGTACTGCATGCTTCGTTCAGCTTCTTCGTTTTTTATATTGTTGTTGGAGCGTCTGAACGTCAGTTGAGGAACGATGATACCCTTTTTTCCGGCCCAGCGACGGCATGCTACCTCACTGAAATGATTTGATGGAGAAGGGAAGATAATAGTGTGTGATGGGGCAAGAATATTCTGAAATGCAAATCTGATATATATCTGAGTTGCTGAGGTTGGGGCTAGACCAAATCGCTTCGCTTGGGCTTGTTTGAGCTTGTCATCTTGTCGTTCTGTTTACTTTCTTGGTGTTGGTTTTATCATGGCCTCCTCTCGAGGTCAAGTTACAAGAAGATGAGCCTGGGTCTTTATATAAGAAATCACCCCCTTATTAATTACTACTATACATTCTAGAAGTGTATAACATCCCCCTCTGTTTTAAGATACTTGTCTGTCATTTCCTCTATTATACTGTGTATCGGTTAGGAGGGTGCTGTTTCTAGAGGTTGGACCGAGCATCTGTGTTCGCATTTGGGTGTTCTTGATCGTCTCGGTATGGGTCTTGTTTCCTGTTGATTGCTCGACGAACTCGAAGGCGTAGCCATGCTTACTGTACCAGTATGAATATTTGTATAGACTGACCTCCTTTTTCGGAATCTGATAGGCTGTGCCATACTCACGTCAAACCCACGTGATATGATGCTTAAGGGATTTCGCTGCTGAATTCTAGAGTTCCCCGACACCCGCTGTCCCGTTTCTATTGATGGCGGACGACACTCTGGTCCTCGCACCTGTACAGATTGCCACGACGGACGATTCCACTCCTTATAGCCCTCTTCGCGAGTTTGAAATACGAGTCTTGGATCTTCAAGTTGGCGATGCGACCGACAGCTCCACCGTCCCGCTCACTGGGCAGCTTCGGGTGGTTAATTTGAATGAAAAGCCCGAATTTACGACATTATCCTACGTTTGGGGCGAGGAGCCTAAATTCTTTGAAGAAGTGTTTTGCGATGGTCATTCAATCACGGTCCCCAGAAACTGTTTGCTTGCGCTGCAGGACCTTCGTGGTCAATTCGGAAGCATTACGATTTGGGTCGACTCTATCTGCATTAATCAAAGTGACGAAAAAGAAAAGCTTGTACAGATACCTTTGAGTGGGTGATAGGGATACTTTTCTTTCACTCCCCCATTTTCTTGGTCCTAAAACTCTTCCAGAACATCCTCCTCAATCACTCCTAAACCTCAACAATTTACCCTGTGCCGTCTACCGAGACATAATCTGATAGGCAATACTAACCCCCGGCGCTACCTAGTGGGTCAAATTTACTCTCGTGCACATACTGGCTACATCTGGCTTGGAGAGGCCAGGAATTCCTTCATTCCTGCAGCCAAGGAGTATATTGCGAAAGGTGGGCTGCCATTCTCGTTTTTGGTAGGTCGCAATATCGATGGGATTCCTTCAGGATACCGGATGGCCGTAAGATTGGCAATACATTTACATCGGGAAAACACTAGCATGAGCAACCAATACACACATACCAAATCGCTTAGAGATATCCTACAGAGCGAATGGATGTATGTTGTCTTTTTTCTATCTTAAACAGTTATTAGTGGGGGGGGGGGAATTTCAACGCCCTAATCTTCTCTCCATTCCCTCGAAGAAGAAGAATGTCCTTCGTTCGAAGCGAGATTACCATGAACGCTAATCTATTACAGTGAGCGCCTATGGACTTTCCAGGAAGTACTGCTTTCACAAAATTCCGTCCTTGTCTGCGAAGAACATTCAATCTCATGGCTGTCAATGATCTACATGATAGAGTACATCAGCTTTCTCAAATCCAAAGGGTTCCTCGGAGACCTCACATCGATGGGAAGCCTCTCCAACTGGACGAGACTTAAATTTCTCTGGCTACGACAAGGGCGAAATGGTTCAGTTAATGGCATCCCCTCGCTAGAGTCACGCCTGAAAAAACACAGAAAGTCTCTTGAAGTGGCCTGGATACTTTTTCTAATTCTATCCCCTCTTTTGCTTTACAGCCTTTCACCATGGGGACCCATTTCATCACTGGGATATCTTTCCGGTCCTTATTGGACAGTAATAATGGTATTGCCATTTTGGTTGCGAGACAATGTCTGGATCTATGTTCTGAGAATTTGGAGGCTCATGGCTTATGATCGAAAGTTAAGACTGGGTCTACCGGACCAAGAAAACGAGGCAATCATGATAGAAATACAAACACGAAAGTGTGGAGACCCTAAGGACAAGTATCTAGGTGTGCTTGGTGTAATTGATACACAATCATCTCCCGCGATTGTGAACAATTTAGAGAGTCTAGGGAAAACTTACCAAAAGCTTTTCTGTAAAGTTTTGAACTATACACAGTCCTTGGAACTACTTTTACTTTCCTCTGGAGCCCCATTCGACGATGCTCCCTCGTGGGTTATTGATTGGCGATCTGCCTCCTCGCGTTGGATGAGGTCTCGGTATTGGGCCAAATGTGGATGGTGGGTTGCAACCCCGGACTGGCCGCGAAGTAGCATCTCTCAATACGCAGGTGCAACACTCGCATCTAAATCATCATGGAGATTCGACACAGGTGGGAACCTCGTTGTCTGCGGAAAACCCATTGCCACTTTGACCTGGTGCTCTCCGAACATGGAAAAGATCACAGATACTTCATCTTGGGAAGTGCAGCCAAATGTGCCAACTTTTGAATTTGCATTCGCCGGCCTGGATTTTGAGTTACAGAGTAGGATAGCAAGGGACTTGTCACGATTTGTTGAAATCTTCTCCGATATATTCGAGGGACCAGCTTGGTGGAGTTGGTGTCGTATTATATGCGGGGATAGCTATGCTCTTCACACATCGACACCTCTAGATAACTCAGTGGCCATTTCACCAACGCCCCAAGAAACCCAGCCTATCGCGAGCCTGAATGAAGGCCTTTTGATTGTCAAGACTCCAAACAACCTGCTTCCAGCCCATCGAGTTTCGACCAAGGATGGAGCTCGATTGGCCGACCCTATCATGGACAAGTCCGTCGAAGAGGCGACAGCAGCAGAGAATGAAATCAGTATCGAGCAACGGGCTCCGACTGTGCAAAAGCCAGTCGTCGAGGAAAAACTCCTTGTGCCAAAGGCAATGGTCCAAACCTCAGTCAGGAGGCGAAAGCCGCCCAAGCCAGAGGTTCCACCAAAGCCAAAACATTTGCAGAGCCCAGCCATCGCTCAAAGATCAGGCATCGATCGAAAGCCAGGTCAAGCTGCCAATCCCTTGCCAAACCTAACATCTCATCGCCAATGGTGGCCACCATTTTTCAAAGCCTCCAAATTCCACCAAAAGCTGTGCAACATTCTAGCAGAAGAAGAGATGATACTCTCTCGTTGTGACGAAGTATCATCTCCACTTGGTCTTGCACCCAAGAACGCTAAAGAAGGGGATCTTGTCACCCTCATAGCTGGGGTGTCGATGCCTGTTCTTTTGCGTCTTTGTCATGGTGGTGGTTATAAATTCGTAGGACCTATGTTTTTACCTGGATTGATGGATGGGGAGAGGTGGGAAGGGGTTTGCGGGGATGGGTTGGAGGAGTTGGTGTTGATATAGCGGGAGGGTTATTTTTCCTTGTCTGTATTTATGGATTCTCTGGATTTGAGAAGGAGGATGGGGAAATGGGAGGTTTATTTTGTATTAGAACTACTAATCCTTCGCACGCCTAGCTTATCACTTTGTTCTTCAACGTCCTTCCGCCTAACTACATTTGACACTCCTCGCCTTGAACACCGATACGTCGTGTCAAATGAGAAGAAACAACTTTCTTTCCTCTAGTAGCACTCAACTCACTACAAAAGGCTTACAAGAAGAAAACATAAGGTTTTCTTTAATTAAAGACTTAATTATAGTAATAAGCAACCGACTTACGCGCCTCGTCTAGGACTATAGTACTACAAGTTTAGTACAGCCAAAGTCTAGAAGATTCGTCTACAAGTATACTACTTAGACGAGGTGAGGCTGAAATCCGTCGGACGCGGCATTTTATAGCGGCGAGGTATTTTTATGTTTCTTTGAAGTTTCAAAGTCGGGCGATTGGGCTTGGATGATCTGGCCTATGAGGTGCTACAGAAGCAGCACGTTGACCATTCTTGTGTAACTTCAGTAGTCAGGTTGCGTTATCGTTTTCTGGGAGTCTTATCTTGGGACCTGCCAAGAGGTGATAGGATGGTGATGGCCCATGGTTAGTCGTGATATCACGGCAGTCAGCTGTGGATGGTGCGTTAAGATATGGATGGAAGTCCCGGAACTACGGAGTAGAGCTCCATTGAATTAGGAATCTGAATTGTGGTAAGGTCATAGAAGTTTCCTTCGACCCCCTATTGGTAGGTATATAAACCAGCTCTCCCGGGAAAGTAGTTCATTAGACAGACCCTGGCTGACCTACCTAGTAACCCTTCAAAGCTCGGTGAGCGAGGACCGGAGTTATCCATGAATTGTGCAACTGCACTGAGCACCAAACCCTCTCATGAGGTGATCAGAGATTTCATAATCATTGTATAGGACATTGTGCATTATACATTGTACACAATTTCCACACCGCTTCTAGAACGTCAAGTCTGTATCAGGTCACGGTCAGGTCAGTTAGTTGAGGTTGTCAATCGGGGTGTGCCCTCTCCAGACTGTTGAATTCCCCAAAACATGCGGTAGCCCCTGCACATCCCCTCAATGGAAAGATTTAAGCACCTTGCTAGCGCAAAGAGTGGATCTCAACGCCCCGCTTCAGCCAATTAGGCGAGGGAGCTTGGCCCAGTTTCCGTCGAATGGCTCGAATGGCTGCCGTCTCACTTCCTGGGTTGGCATGGCGTGGAAGTAACTGTTGAGTTGATGCGTGTCGAAGCAAGATCCCCGAAGCTCCTTTGTACACAAACCAAAACAGCCCTGAAGCCATATAGGTATACCTGGAGAGGTACTACCTACCAAGCCCCAAGCCCAGATGTTGTTTGATTAGGCTGCTAACCATTCCTGGGCTGTCTCACTTACCTGATCCCATACTCCACAGCTTGTTATTCATATAAAGTCAATACCCCCTCATCTAGTCTCTCTGTCCCTTTCCCATTCCCCGACTACTGTGATATCATCCCCCTCTCGTCTTTTCCCGATCCCTTCCAACACCCAATTCCATCTCTCTCCAGCAACCCAAAAGCTCCATCCATTGAATTCATCATGTCAAGAGTCACTCCTCCCGTCACCAAGTTCACCCAAACCCTCCGAAGATCCATCTCCTCAACCGCAAACGCAGGTCGTCCCTCCAAACTCCTCGATTCCGAAGTCCGAAATGCCTACCTACCCCGCTCCAAACTAGACCTCAAAAACGAATGCACAAAACGCCAATTAAAAGTCCATGGCAGTAAATCAGAGGTCAGCTCCCATTTCCCCTCAATGAGAAACCCACATCACGTTGTATATGGTCTGATGCTAACCCGTCCAAAACAGCTCGTCGAACGACTCGCAGCCTCAGACCTTATCACCTCCCAAAGCTACCACACCATAGGAGGAGCTCACCGGCCCACCCCCTCCCCTCAACCCCCTCTCTACCGAACCATCCCTCTGATGCAAGGCTTCCGCACCTCCGCACCCAAGTCCTCTCGAGGCGATACCTCTACCATAGAATCCTTCATCTTCCCCGAGATCCCGGAAGCACCACCTCTCAATCCCTTCTCCAAGCTCCGCGTCCCCCTCCTCCCTGATAATTACAGCGTCTCGCATGCTGCGGAGGTGTTTGACGAAGCTGTCTCTCGACCGGAAATCAGTATCGTGGCTGCGCATCCGGAGAATGTAGCGCCGGCGGCGATGAGTGAGGTCGTAGGGAATGATGGGTTGGATGTTGATATTGGGCAGTTGGCTGCGAGTGCGGGGATTGTGGAGAGTAGTAGCTCGAATGAGGTGAAGGAGGAGGGGGTGATGAAGGAGTTGTTTTTTTCGGTTGTCGAGGATTTGATGGGTGGGAAGAAGGGGGGTCAGCATAAGGTTGCTGTTTGAGTTTCTTCTTTCTGCTGTTCTTGATATTGATATGTTTTACTGGAGTATCACTTCCATTGGCTGGAGCTGATGGGGTCGGAAAATCGATACTGGGATTTGGTGATTTGAGTTGGCTTTTTGCTGGTTCTGCAATATAGCTGAGGAATAGCTGCGTATGAAGTTCTTATGAATGGATGACAGCTTGTTGGTGGTGGTTTGTGCTTGTTGCTCATGCCCTGTTTTTGCTTCTTTCTTTTTCACTTTGGCATTGATGGTTGTCATTAGCTCTTTTCTGATAGAATGTTTTAATCGAACTTTATTAATACCTTCAGTCTTTTTCTTTTTTCTCATATACTCGTACATTTTTGATATCGTCGACTTGATCGGGAATGATAAAGGTTTGCGTCGTCATGTTAAGGTTGGTTGTGGTGGGAGTCGGGAGTAATCCTATACGAGCAATTCTCGCGTTCTCTGTTATGTTTTGTTTCGTAGAAATCAGTGTATTAAACGAGTAGAGGAAGGAGAGTAGAGTAGTACGTACTCAGCTCTACTCAAAGGATTTCAAGTCCTACTCTACTCAACTCGACACTGTTTTAGTACTCGAGCAGTACGGACCGGTTCCAACCGACAATCGAGAGACTCGGGCCTGACATGGGTGCGAATCTGTAGAGCTTTTACTGTAAGAATTTTCCTGAAGATTAGAAGGGGAAAGTAGAGGAGGAGAGGGAAGTAAGAGTTGTTTATTTTCTTCTTCTCTCACTGTTGAAATACCTTATTTTTTCACCACGTGGTTTGTAACTCTTGGTGTGTTTTTCATGTAGGACTATTATTTATAGCTTACTTGAGTTGTGCTTCAGTAGTGCTTGAGTAGTAGTGGAGTGGTTTGTTATTACACTGGTGGAAATGTGGGTTTGTGTTTTTCAGTATCGAGTTGTCGATTCCTTAGGTGAATTGGTAATGGACTTGTAAATCAAAGGGAGCGAGTCTTTTTGAATTTAGGGGCAACGACTTGGCTATTGCTCTGCATAAATCTACTTGTCTTGTTACTGTGGTGATAAAACTGTTTAGAATGGTTGTGAATTCGACTGCAAGCAGAATGTGCACCGTAAAGCAATGATCGATTCCTTGTTAAGAGTCCATGGAACAGCTTAGGACCAATGTAAGGGACTTGGGTATCATATTGTAACCTCTATATCTAGTATTGAGAACTTCTTTTGGTAGTAAAACTTTCTCGAAGCCTTTCTACTTCAGAACCTGCTGAACCTGCTGAACAAACTTAGTATGCGAAGCCGTAGCGACCATCGCCCCAGGAACCCCATCCACAACCTTATACACCCTTATAGTGGTAAACGCCATCGACTTGCCGACCTTATTCGCAACGGCCTCAATCTCAATCACCTCGTCCACCTTGGCCGTCGCGAGATAGGTGACATGGATATCGACCGAGGCGCCCGTCTTCTCTAACCCATGGGTCGCGATGGCTAACCCACCGCTCCAATCGACGATGGCTGCTGTGACGGCGCCGTGGAGGGTGCCTCGTGAGTTTACGTGGTTCTTTTCTAGGAGGAGACGCGCTTTCATGGTTCCTTTTGTGGCGGAGACGAGCGTTATGGTGGGGAAGAGGAAGTCGTAGATTGGGCTGTTGCCTTGCATTCGTTGCCAGACGGCGGTGATGTGTTCTAGTTCGCTTGTAGAAGTCATTGTGAGTGTATGTACTGTTAAGAAGTAGAGCTAGACAGAGAGGTGCGAGTAAGGCTGCCTAAAGGATTCTGAGGGAGACGGGGATTCGGGGTCGTCGTAATCAGCGGCAATGGAAAGAGTGAGAGCCTCGAGTTTGGATCTTGCGGAGGACAATTTTGCTCTTGGCATTAAGGCGGTAATTAAAGAAAGGGGGGAGAAAATACGAAGTAGGTACCCGAGGACTCCGGACGTGCTCGTTCCTCGATGGAGAAGAATTCGTCGATTCTATTTGCGTTTTGGCTCTCCGTGCAAGGTTGAGGAGGTTGTTTTGGGCGCAGGGAGCTTCGAGGTTTCTTGCCTCCTTGGCGCTGACGCAACTTGGGAGTTGGGCTGGCGGGGTCAATGAAAGCGAGCCTGAAGTTGGAAATTGGAGCCTTTCAAGGGACTCATCTCTACTTCACTCAAGACTTTTGGAGAGACATTCACTACACATTATCACACTCGTCCCAATCACTCTCTTCATTTCACTGTGACTTTGGAAAGAGTAGGTACAGAGAAAAGAGGAATAAATACATCGACCCGGAATATATCCCAAACCCCAACAACACCACTGCCTCCTCGAATCCTTTTCAGCATCAGCCCCGCAATCGCAACACAATCCCGAGTAGACCGGCCACAACGGCTTCGACAAAACCCTCTTGTTGGCGCATTCCTAACCTGCGCTATTTGGTTAACTACACGCCATCATGAATGTCATCAAACTCGTCAAGTATGCATTCTCCGGCTTCCTTTCCCTAAAACAAGGGGCAAAACTAACACGTTGAATAGGAAGTACCCTCAGTTCAAGCAGGATGAGATCTTCGGCTTACAAGACGCTTTTCGAAAACTCGATGTCGACGACAAGGGATATATCGATGAGGCGACAGCGATCAAGGCTACGCAAGCCAGCGAAAGACAACCATACGATGTGGTCAGACAAGCATTGAAGGAGGTCGAGTTGGATTCCTCGAGAAGAGTAGAGTTGGATGACTATGTCGGGGTAAGGCAGCTTGAATGATTCGAGTCTTGCGCGATATGCTAATTCGAATTTTTAGCTCGTTTCCAAACTTCGCGATTCCTCTCCTGCCCAGCAGCGCATGTCGACTGGACCGACAACTCCAGGCCGTGGAGGAGTGGTATCTCAACAAACTGGCGGAGGACATGCCTCCAAGTCAAGTGTCAGCGGACGTATTCAGGTCCAAGGATCTTCATCCAATGTCACTCACACCATCAACGAAGATGAGAGAACGGAATTTACTCGTCACATCAATGCGGTTCTGGCAGGAGATCCAGATATCGGCTCACGGCTACCATTCCCAACGGATACATTCGAGATGTTTGACGAGTGTAAAGATGGATTGGTCCTGGCCAAGTTGATCAACGACAGTGTGCCGGATACCATCGATGAACGTGTACTGAATCGCGCGGGAAGGAAAATCAAGACCTTGAACGCATTCCACATGACCGAGAACAACAACATTGTTATCGAGTCCGCGAAGGGTATCGGTTGTTCGGTTGTAAACATTGGAAGTGGAGATATCATCGAAGTCCGGGAACACCTGATTCTGGGTCTGATCTGGCAAGTCATCCGAAGAGGTTTGCTTGGAAAAATCGATATCAAATTGCACCCGGAATTGTACAGACTGCTGGATGAGGATGAGACTCTCGAGCAGTTTCTCAGACTTCCTCCGGAGCAAATTCTTCTTAGATGGGTAAACTACCACTTGAAGGCAGCCAACTGGCCCCGCAGGTAAGTCATTGAAATAATTTTAATCGAAACATTACTAACAAATACCAGAGTGGCAAATTTCTCTACGGATGTGAAAGACGCAGAGAACTACACAGTTCTGTTAGCGCAAATTGCACCAGACCAATGTACCCGCGGACCCCTACAAACCCGAGACGTTTTGCAGCGAGCGGAGCAGGTATTACAAAATGCTGATACACTCGGATGCCGAAAGTTCCTTACCCCAACGTCTTTGGTTGCAGGAAATCCAAAGCTCAATCTCGCATTCGTCGCAAATCTGTTCAACACTCACCCAGCATTAGATCCAATTACCGAGGAGGAGAAACTTCAGGTCGATGATTTTGATGCAGAGGGCGAGCGAGAGGCAAGAGTTTTCACTCTTTGGCTTAACAGTCTCGATGTTCAGCCAGCAGTTAACTCTCTCTACGATGATTTGCAAAATGGAACGATCCTTCTACAAGCTTACGACAAGGTTATTAAGGGCTCGGTCAACTGGAGACATGTTAACAAAGTTCCTACGAATGGAAACGAAATGTCGAGATTCAAGGCTGTGGAAAACACCAACTATGCTATTGAGCTCGGCAAGCAAAACCGATTCTCACTCGTTGGTGTTCAAGGTGCAGATATTACCGACGGACAACGCACATTGACCCTAGGACTCGTGTGGCAACTCATGCGCAAGGACATTTCCGAGACTCTATCCGCCCTCGCTCAAAGATTAGGCAAGCGTGAAATCTCTGACGCTGAAATGGTTAAATGGGCCAACGAGATGACACGAAAGGCTGGCAAGAACTCCTCGATCCGCTCCTTCAAGGATTCATCCATTGGTACTGGAATTTACCTCTTGGATGTGTTGGCTGGGATGAAGAGCAGCTATGTGGACTATGATCTCGTTACCCCGGGACGTACGGACGATGATGCTTATATGAATGCGAAGCTTAGTATCAGTATTGCGAGAAAGATGGGGGCTACAATTTGGCTGGTTCCGGAGGATATTTGCCAGGTTCGAAGTCGCCTTGTTACTACTTTTATTGGTAAGTCTTAAACCCTTTTTATTCTGCTTCTTGACTTTCGAGGTCTCTTATACTGACTGCTTAATAGGTTCTTTGATGGCGACGCATGAGAAGATGCAGTGAGGATGAGGATGGGTTGATGACGATGGCTGGGTTGTAGGATTCTGAAATGGGTCTCTTTAGGTGGTTCCTTTGCGATTGACGATGGATGAATGGGATGAATGGGCAGGGGGGAAAATGGAGGGACTTGTTTTCTTTTCGTTCTTTCTTTCTTACTTACTTTCCATAGCGAAGGCATAAAAAGTGCTGGTATGAATAAGAATATCCATGATTTCTCCTTTTTCTCTTTTGACCTCTTCGGTGCATGCATAGATAGCTTCGGTAAGGATGGGACATCACCCATACTTGTTATCGATCTTTACAAATATGAATCAAGCGGTGTGTCTTTAAAGATATTTATTTCCTACTTTTAGGAAGATCAAGTGAACACCTGATTGGAAACGATGTCACAGTGATACGCGTGATCAGCAGACTAAAATGCCCTGGAGAATCCGGCGCAACCCCCGGCCCAGGTGCCCGGAGACGAAATCTCTATGTTGACTTTTCAGCCCCTCTTTCGTCTGTTAGCTAACGTTTCCTCGACTATATATATCAACACCAACCCCAACTTCATCGCATCTCCGATATCCATACAACCATTCCTCTGCATGGAATCGCGGTCTCCTAACAGCAAGGAGTTCCCAGCCCATCCTTACCCCACTACCGGTTTCCTGAATCGTCATTGACCGCTGACAACAAAATAACGGCGGAGATGGCGACATTAGTATCTTTACGTAACTGGCGGTGGCAATATTAACCACCTTTCACACATGCAATCTTATAGACTCTTACGAGAAGCTCACTCGTCACAGATAGAGATGCACAAGCACAAGCACCAGCGAGCATTAGCCATATGCGTGGAATATGCGATGAGAGCAGATAAGACATGCAAGAGGCCACCATGAACCAATGTCTTGAGCTTCCGGACTTGTTCAATTTACCAATAGCCTTGTCAGGAATTCCTCCACCGCGCTGCACTCGGCCGCATCTTTAATTTCTAGCCACAGAACTTCGTCGCCTTGGTTTCCCTTGACAAATCTGGCTGATGCCATTCGCAGACGGTGGACGCTGAAAGGTACGGTGCAAGTATTCGTTGTTCATACATTTACGTCTCGATTACCTCCTTCTGTCCTGTTACATGTGGCTACATACCATATTTCCTCCTCCCTGGTCCTTATTACCGCCAACCTTGAACTCTTCTGTCATACTATCAAGAAATATCATGCTTTCTCCCAGACGATAGATGGGGTCGTCGGCTAGGGAAGCCGCAAATTTTAATACCTCCCTTTTTATCTCTCATATCAATCCAATGTTTCCATAACAACTCAATTGCAATTGCCATTTATTTTTATTTTCCGTTTCCATTCAATACCCGACGTCATGGACGATCCGCAAGATTCCAAGTCTTGGTTACCCAAGTTTCTCCAATCCAAAAACCACTCACCGACATCCACCCCACCAAACGAACGGGAACGGGATCCCCTCCTACCTAAAACCATCAATGCACATTCTGTCTCCTCCTCCGCAACCGAAGGAGAAACATTCGAAGTAGACGATGAAGACTCACCTACCAAACAATGGCTCGCCGAATTCCTCCTTTTACTTCGAGGCTCGCTGCCAGTTATCCTCGCATATACACTGCAGAATTCCCTGCAGACGATATCTGTTTTGATAGTGGGTAGACTCAGTCCGGAGGCACTGGCTACGGCGGCGTTTAGTTATATGTTTGCCATGTCCACGGCGTGGCTTATTGCACTTGGAGGTTCTACTGCTCTTGATACTTTGGCGTCCTCGACTTTTACTGGAAGCAAGAATCCGCAGGATTTGGGGATATTGTTGCAGCGATCGTTCATTGTCCTTACTGCGTTTTATGTTCCTGTGGCGGTTTTATGGGCATGTTCTGCGCCGGTGTTTAGACTTCTTGGTCAGGAGGAGTATATTTGTGTTGATAGTGCCAGGTTCTTGACTGCTTTGATACCGGGAGGATTGGGATATGTGTACTTTGAATCGATGAAGAAGTATCTTCAAGCACAGGGTCAGTATTCCTCCTCCCTCTCTCTTTCTCACTTCTTCGGTTCCAATATCAATTCTGTACTAATTCTCCCCTCAGAAATCATGCGGCCAGGAACCTACGTCCTCCTGATTACCTCCCCGATCAGTGCTGGACTGAACTACCTCTTCGTCTACACCTTCAATTTCGGACTCATCGGCGCCCCCCTCGCAACCGGCATCTCATACTGGCTCTCATTCCTCCTCCTAGTCCTCTACTCCCGCTTCGTCGCCGGCTCCGACTGCTGGGGAGGTTGGTCCATCGCCTGCACCCAGAACATGAGTACCTTCGCCCGCCTCGCAATCCTCGGAGTCATCCACGTCGGCACCGAATGGTGGGCCTTCGAAATCGTCGCCCTAGCAGCTGGACGTCTCGGCACAATCCCACTAGCAGCTCAAAGCGTGATCATGACCACAGACCAAGTAATGAATACCATCCCCTTCGGAATAGGCGTCGCGGCCTCTGCACGGGTGGGAAATCTTCTCGGAGCACGGAATGCGAAAGGAGCTGCGAGAGCGGCGAATGTGGCGGCTTGGTTGAGTATGTTTATGGGCGTTCTCGTTCTCGTCGTGCTCATGGCTGTGAAGGATTTCTATGCAAAGATCTTTAATGATGACGTTGATGTTATCAAACTCACTGCTGAAGTCATGCCTTACGTCGCCCTTTTCCAGATCGCGGATGGCTTGAATGGGAGTTGTGGGGGGAGTTTGAGGGGGATGGGACGTCAGCATATTGGGGCTGCGGTTAATATTGTGAGTTATTATATGGGTGCTCTTCCACTTGGGATTTGGTTGGCGTTCCATGGATGGGGACTTGGGGGATTGTGGGTGGGTCAGTGTATTGCTCTTTATCTTGTCGGCGGGATTGAGTGGGTTATTGTTGCGTGGAGTGATTGGGATCATCAGGTTACTAAGGCTTTTGAGAGGATGGATTCTGGAGAGCGGATGGAGGTTGGTGGGTTGGTTGAGGGACAGACGAATGGTGGGGTTGGGAGTGTTGAGAGGGCTGGTGTTTGAGTGGTTGGAGCAAAAAAAGTAATGTATCCTAGATAGAATTTGGAAAGGCATTTGAGTGGACATACATCGCTGAATTTGACCCCCAGAGTTGATTTATAGCCTATGTTTATTAGTCCACTAGGTGATTTATGGCAATAAACTGATGGCTTACCGGGAACTTATCATTTTGGCCCCCAAATGTGCCTAACGAAGGGTTCGTAAGTTGCTCCCTCTCCCTCGTAGAATAAATCAAGTGTATTGCCATCTAGCCAGAGTCAGTATGTGTACAAATTACCAAGACCTTTAAGTATTGCTCCGAGTAGTGTGAGTAGAGTAGAGTAGAGTATTTAGTCAAATTACTCAGAGTAGTTACTACAGGTATATAAACGACGCGATATATAAGACCAATTATTGTGCAATCATTTATAAGTACTCTAATACTTTGCTTTCTAAATCTATCTCTTCGCTAAGTTGAAGATTTTAGCCGTGTTCATAGTACCATTTCCGATGCTGCTCTATAGCTTGGTACCAATCGGTCCGATGGAGCCCGACTACCCAAGAGTATTATTCAGAGGTACTCAGAGGATTATTGAATTCTGTTGAGTAGAGTAGCGTAACGGCCATTACTCTACTCTACTATAACTTTTTGTGACATTTGCCAGATTCAGTGGTTTTAGATTGGTGTAATGTCTACATTATTACTGCCAATCAGGATACTCGGGAATGGGTATACGTGAAAGAATCTAAGCGAGGAAGAGTGTTATAATGGGTCTAGTGAACCATGCAAGACGCTCAAAATTTGGCGAGGAAAGTTCTCTTAGAATCTAGTGAACTTAAGCGAAAGAGTTTTGAATGTGCAGTTCTCCCCTTGGGTTTATGCCTAGACTACACTACTTTATGGGGTTAGTTATTAGTTGATCTTGTGTTAACATATACGCTCAGGTGAAGGGTGATAGTTCTTACTTGACTATTTCACTTTGAGATTATTCCCTCAAGAATACTCAAACCATTGGAAGACAGACATCCTTTGAAGTTTAATAACCAAACACACTAATTCCAGAAAATGTTATCGTCTGGCGTCTGGCATCATCTCAGACACTAAGGTGTTAGTAATATTACCCAAAGTACGTAAGTAGAGTTCATGCTCTACTCTCTCCCTAAGCCTTCTGATTGTGGCGATAATAGATGGACAGATAGACAGATAGCCGTCTTAGAGAAATAACTGGGGTTAGCTCTAAGAGAGTAATAATTAGAGTTATCATCCGCCGGCACACCTATCTCACCAAGTCCTCGGTCGGCTGAGGCACCACAGGACGAGATCCGTAGTCGAGAATGCCGTAGCAGTCAACCAGAAGAGGTGTGAGATACTTGCCGATATAATACCCCAGCTAGGGCCCTGGTTTGGCTGTAAAATCACATGAGCGTAAGGAAGTTAGTGAGGAAGTGCTAGTGAAAGAAGAGGGAGGGTCAGAGATGTAGGGACTAGTCTCTATGAAAGTGAACAAATTTCAGGGTTGCGGTTGTTCGTATCCTCGCCACTCCATCCAAGCCTGTGCATAATCCTCAAATCCAACAGCTCCAAGCGCTTTTTGAACTTCTGCTCTCCACCAGGTCTGGTCATCTGTGGCCGAAGCAGGTAGGTCCATCCCGGAGGAGAGTCGAAACTTGGTCCGTATCCAGCCCCGAGGAAAGTAACCAGAAATTTCGAAGTCAATTATCCCGACCCTTCCTGATCTCGGCTGATCCTCTACAATAATATTTGTTGGTCCGAGATCAGCATGAAAGAAGACGACGCTTGAGCAGTCCATATCCATCGCTTTGCATCCGGCTTCAAGAATTACCGAGCTGAAGTTGTTGCTGCCTCCGACAAGATAGTATTCGGGTATGTTTTGACCGTCGACACCGCTAAGCCTATCCCCTCTCCACTCTGCCATCTCCTTGCAAACGTTTACCACCGCGTTCACGTAGTAGCGTTGCCAGTATTCATTTAGACTTGGCCAGGCAGCGTCCAGGGTCCGACCTACGACTCTCTGGAGAAAGAGGTAGGATCTGTCCTCACCGAAGGCCTGGTAAAGAACTTTTGGTGTCTCGAAGCTGGGTCGTTGATCTCGGACGAAGTTCAGGGTGACTGATTCAGGCGTAACTCCCTCCTCGATGTACTTGACTTTACAAAAGGCAATATTCCCTATAGACCAGACAACAGAGGCATCTCCAGCCTCATGGACCAGCTTGATGTAGGGGCTGTCCGGCGGTGTAGCTGTAGTTGTGACGAGTAGGGAGGTTGGTGCGTCCGTCAATGTGTAGCTTGAATTATCACTGTCATCGTTCCAGGTGGCCGTATCTGAGGGATAGGGACATCGATGGAGCACGAGACCACCAATGAGCCAAGTGTTGGAATCAATTTGCTTGAAGGACTTGTTGATGTGGTCCTCGCCCCATTTGCGTATGACGACCATTTCGCGGCGGGTTGATTGTGCTTTGAATTGTTCGTCTCGTGAGGTGACTACCTACGTGTGGAAGGTTTAAGTAGGTACGGAACTTGTTGCGGCTACAAGTACTCGAGCTACCCCAGACCCCAGACCGCTGTTTCCACGCGCTTAGAGGATAGGGATCGGAGCACGTGCTCGCTTGCACCTTCCTCCGCCTAATGAAGAATGCATCTTGTCTAAATCAGTCTATTGATATGTAATTCGCTAAGGCTTTCAGAATGTAGACCGTTTTATAGATCTCCCCGATCGATACACTTATTGGAATTGATAGAAATCCGTCAGAGAGTCTTTGACAGGGCACCTCAGTATCACCAGTAGCGAATATTACTCTCTATATGTGGGTTTAGTTAGTAGTGAGGTTATGTTTCTTACTTCACTACGCCGTCTAAAAATTATTGTCAAGTTGATTATAATCATTTCCTAAAAGCTAAACAACCCACGAACCCACTAGCTCCAGAAAATAAAAAGGCCCCTCTGTCAGGATTCTAGCCATCACCTTGTCCATACCACTACCCTTCAGCCATGGATCCACCAGAAATATTCCCAAGTTACACCAAGAAATGGCACAAAAAGTCATACGCAGCAATCTCACCCCTTAGACCTGAGTTGTCAGCCAAAGGAAAGGTCGTTGTCATTACGGGTGGTGGTACAGGAATCGGCCTCAGCATTGCAAAAGCATTTGCACATGCTGGTGCGTCCCTGATTGGTATTATTGGAAGAAGAGAGTGTTTCCTCATATCAGCTGTAAAGGAAATTGCAAAGTTTTCTACCAACGGAGCGAAGATTGAGTATGCAGTTGCAGATGTCACCCAGGTTGCGGAGATCAACGACGCCTTTGCTTCTCTCGTTGAGAATTTGGGAAAAATCGATATTTTCGTCTCCAATGCTGGTTATTTATCCAAGGCAACTCCTGCGACTGAAGCTGATGACGTTGAATGCAAGTTCTATTCTTCCAGGGATTTATATCACACTTTCTGACTTGTGTAACTACAGGGTGGACCTCGTTCGAAACAAACATCAAAGGCACCTTCTATGCCGTCCGCGCATTCCTCAAACATGCTGCTCCTAAGCCAATGCTCCTAGGTTTGAACTCTGGAATCGCTCAAGTCGATCCCATTCCAAGCTACTCAGCATACGCAGCCTCCAAAGCAGCCTCCTTGCGAGTCGTGGACTACTTCCGAGCAGAGAACCCAAATCTCCATACCGTCTGTATCCAACCTGGAACCACAGACACGGCAATGAGTAGGAAAAGTGGATGGGAGACTGTTGAATGGGATCACGGTAAGACTCCCCACCCGTAGTGGAAATCAATGCTAACGAATGGAATGTTCAGATGATTTACCAGGCCATTTCCTTGTTTGGCTCGCTAGTCCTGAGGCTGAATTTTTGAATGGCAAGTTTGTTTGGGCGAATTGGGATGTAGAGGAGTTAAAGGAGAGGGCTTTGGAGACGAAATTTTCGCGGAATTTGCAGTTGACTATTGCTGGTTTGACACCGCCGGGCTTCTCTTTTGAGACTGCTAAGCTGTGATGGAGTCACGTAATTGTTTGGTTGCCATGTTGGGTTGGTGTGTTCTTAACCACACCACTGCCAGTACAAATATTGAACAAGTACCAATAAAATGGAAGTGAATTCAAGATTTTTAGGAGCTCTCGCTAGTGGCAGTCCAATCTCGGTGGCACTTATAATTACCGAAAATCTAAGGTATAATATAGGGACAAGCGAGGCATATTAATTTGACAATTAAAACAGTGTAGATTAATTCCCATGTTTGTACTAAAGCCACATAGGTCAAAGGACAGGCACAGCCTTTGAGAATATATGCCTTGCCCTCACTATGGGCATGCATATGCAATGCAGACTTAAGCTGTCTAGGCAGTGGTGCAACCAAGACAGACAGATATAACAACACTGAAATCGTGTTATGGAATGGAACAAAAGGACAATTTAACCCTGAAATAGCCAACTAAGTTATATCTCATGTTAACAACCTCGGATTAGTGTCATAGTAGTATAGGAAATACAATTGAATTGCCGGAAGAGATTGTAAAGAAGCAGGACTATTTAACCCTGGCGGCAAATGACTGAAATGCCACCTAGTTAAATCTTCGATAAGAAATATAAGCGAGTACATAATTTTCTGTTATTGTGTCACTCCCTCTTTCCAACTAAAATGTTGCTTCTCCTTGTTACTCTTGGAAAAGATACTCGGTAGGCTTTTGACAGGAAATGAAATCTCAAAATCTCGAAACTCCAAATCCTTACCTTTCTTCTCTTCTGACGCAGGCTGTTTCGCGGATACATAGAGACGGAAGGGAGGGAAACTTCAGACTGGATATTCATGGCGATTATAACTTTCTACTTGGAACCTCCTAACTCGATCAAGTAATCTTAAGTGTCGATTAGTAAAGGAGTATGGAGTAGGGAAAGATGTAGACAAAGTTTGGCCTTCCCTTCTTGCTGCTTGCTTTGTCGTAGTGGATGGACGCGGTCGCGACTCAAAGGTTGAGGTGAGTGCTCTCTGGGAGTAGTGCGTACATAAAATTACACGACTGACAACTTCTATTCTTCGCAGCCCTTTTTCACTCAACCGCGTCCATTTCTAAATCTCCATCGCACCACAATCTTCTCCTCTATCAAATACTCTGCAACCGAAGTCTTTATCGCCTTGTCCATTTTGGATGCCAGTGCATCTCGTTACGAGCTGTCAATTCAACACACGAACATGGTGGGCTCTAGGCTGGCGATCCGGTTCTTGAGGAGCTTCTCTCCCTCAGAAAAAACCAGAACCAGACAGAGGATTTCATTGCGACAGTTCGAGTAAGCTGTAAGCGGATGAAGCATATTTCTGGTGTTTCTTACTGAGGTGCTGGACTGCCTTCTGCTTTCTCGCGTTCATTTTCCATCGTTTTCAGCTCATTGCGTGGCACGGATCTTGCACGCTGATCATCGAAGGTTAACCTAGGTAGGGCGTCAGCTTCCACGAATGTGCTCCGCCAACGCATGGATTGCTTTGCCTTTTCCTTTCTCTCCTTCTTTCCCAATTTCTTCTGGGTCCTTTTCTTTCCTTTCCTTGAGATCTGTCTATACTTCTGACCTGCAGGTATACGGCACCGTCAGGGGCGAATTGCGATCATCGAACCCCAAACCCTCTTTCCGAATACATACCCCCAAATGCCAATGCGAAACCAAAACCACAGTTCTCCCTCCCCTCATGCGATTTGGAGCAATTGATGAGTCCGCCCCGTCGCACAATATGCATCCCTCGATGAATCAGCGAACGCCTAGGTTCTTGCGCCCCGAATCGCAATCAATCCTCAGACAATGCCTTACCTTCCAACGAACCCGAAATCCGAAAGTGATATTTGGGATACTTCTCTCAATGATATTCGTGCTCTCTTTTGGTGGATTCCTCATGGGCATGCCGGCTGTGCGATTATACGAGGATATCATATGCCATCGTTATTTCAACGAGTTGAAGGGGGAGGGGCGAATCGGGCTGGATGAACCAATTGATGAGGAGATGTGCAAGGGAAATGAAGTTCAGAATGAGTTAAATATTCTTTTTGGGACGATGCATTTCCTCTCGCCGATTCCGCGGTTGTTGACTACGATTCCATACGGGGCACTTGCAGATAGGTAGGTTAACGAATTGGCTATGTTTACCCCAAGCCAGTATTTTTTTTTGTGCAATCAATTACTGGAGCTGATTGTTTGTTTCTAGAATTGGAAGGAAACCCGTCATTACACTAGCTATGATCGGATTCATTCTCGCAGGAGTTTATGAAATCACGATCATTTCCTTTTGGAAGGTAATACCCTTGAGAATGATTTGGTTTTCCCCTCTATTTGCTTTTATTGGTGGAGGGGAAGCAGTGGCCTCTATGATGGTAAAATACGTTTCCATTTTTCACCTTCTGTTCTTGCACATACTCACATACTGAGTCCAATTTGTAGTTTTATGCTATTGTTTGTGATATAACTACAGAAACCACCAGGTTCGTATACCGAGTCTCTTTTTAGGGCCAATCAGCTAATGCTTCCCAGAGCAAACGTCTTTCTACTTGGGGGAGGCGGAGCCCTTTTTTCCACCCTCGCAGCACCAACTTTAGCCAGTTTCCTCATGGCGAAATCACCCATGCTTTCATTATATGTAGGGCTGTCATTCATGGTATTTGGAGCCTCCATTATAGTTTTCATGCCAGAAACCCTCCACCTTCGACTTTCGGTGGCCACCGGAAAACTCGTCACAGCTCCCTTAACGGAGCAACCTGATATCTACAGCACTGGAAGATTGAACGACAAACAGTCGAAATCCTTCAAGTCTCACGTAGCAGAATTTATAGGCCGGACCTATGAAGCTACTAAGGTTATACGTTCTATTCCAATTATGATTCTTCTCTTCACATTCTTTGCTACACCATTTTGTTCACAATCTGTTGGTCTGTCTGTTCGGTATATATCAAATCGTTTCTCCTGGAAACTACGAGAAACGATGCTTCTCTTATCCTTACGCGCCTTAGTAAACATTTTCGTTCTTCTGGCATTCCTCCCACTCGTATCGAAATTTCTCATCAAAAAAGTCGGCTTCTCCTCCAAAGGGAAGGATCTCCTACTCGCTCGTTTCTCAATCGTCGTACTTACCATCGGATCTTTTGTCATTGCTGCGAGCCCCACAATAGGACTTACGATTTTTGGGATGATCATCTGGACTGTGGGCACGGGATTCGAGTCTCTTACACGCTCTTTGATTACAACTTTAGTGGATAAGGAGCATATTGGTCGACTTTATTCAATCATTGCAATAGTCGAGACCGTGGGTTCTTTGATAGCTGGACCGTCATTGAACTATTTATACTCGGTCGGTCTCAAGAAAGGAGATGGTTGGATCGGATTGCCGTTTTATTCTCTGGCACTCGTGTGTCTTGTTGCTAGTTTTGGAACCTGGTCATTTGGGTTATACGGATCGAATCGAAAGAAGGATCACTACTATGAGCCTGTTCCGGTTGGGGAAGAGTATTTGGATAATCTCGAGAGGGTTGAAGGCAATGGAGACGACCTTATTTTGTTGGAACCGGATATTATAGCGAGAGTAGTGTAAAGTTAAGCCAACAGGCCAAGGATTGCCACATTCAAATGATCAATTACTGGAACGGACAAATATATGTAAGCTATGAATGAGTTCTTCCCTGAATTCTAAAACTGATAAAGCACAAGTACAACAATTCACCTCACCACATCTTCAGCCCTGTTTGTTTTCCGGGCTCGTTCTCCGGGATGGTCACCTCATATGCCAATCGGTATTGTTTCAGTCCCTGGGAAAAGAGCAACCTTGTTTCTTTCCACCCCGTTAAGTTTCTCAACTTCTCACTTCCAGTCCACTGTGAGAAGCCAAATACCATTCGACTCAAATTCTCATCTGCACGAGCACCTTCCGGCCACGAATTATCACACTTGACAGTCGAGATACCATACTCCTTTGCCAAAGCCTCCGCAATTTCTCCCAAGGTCTCATATCTGTACGAAGACATGTTGAAGCATTCGCCCTTGATTGCTTCTCTATTTACCAATCCGGTCTCGACGAGAGCCACATACGCATCTCCACAGTCATCGACATGCATTGCGTGCAAAATTGTCTCTGGATCCTCCTTGAACTCCAGAGCGTCCCCTCTGTTTTTGGCTTCCTGAGCCATGATGAAGAAGCCCTTGTAGTAGCTGGAACCAAAACCATACACATTCGTTGGTCGAATCACCGCCGCGTCGAAAGAATCTCCGTGCTCAAAAGTCTTGATTGAGTAATTCGCGCGATCCACTAACATCTTCGGGGGATTCAATGGGGAAGTCTCAGTATGAGGTTCCAATCCCGGCGAACTGGCGAGTTTATCCATCATCCCGTAGTCTTTACAACCACTCGTGAACAAAACGAGCAATTTCTCCTTTCCACCCAACTTGGTCAATTCCGAAACTCGAAGGAGGAGGGCGATGATGGCGTTGTAGTGTGGGATGTAGTTTTGGATTTGCTCTGTGGTGGAAACTACTACGTCGAAAACCACGCCTTCGTCATTGAGTTTGTCGAGAAAATGAAAGGAGGGGTCGTCGAAATTCCCGATTGCGGGGATGATTTCGTTGAGTGCGAGCGTGGAAGCGTTTTTCTCTGAGCGGATGAGACCGTATGTTTTCCAGCCTTTGCGGACGAAGGAGCGGGCGATTGCTGAGCCGATGTAGCCGTTTGCTCCTGTGACTAAGACGGTTTTGGGGGTGGGATCTTGGATCATGGTGGTGGTTGTGTTTGGAAAGAGTATTGAGTGCTGATGTAGAAAGATGGTCATCATCGGGATTTTTTCGCGTGATATAGGGGGCTGGCGACAACAATGACGTTCTAGTGCCATTCACAACTTTTTTGATTTCAAAGCATCACCCACTTTTTCTTTTGGCTTGTTTTGAAGTTTGGTTGTGTCCCTCACACTGGCTATGTGGAAAAATTGTGTTGTTTCCCATTATTTCTCGTTTTTGGCTCGGAGTTGTGTTCTGGTGGAAGGTTTATACTTAGTGAGATTTCAGAAGGAGTCGGAGGGATGTTTGTCCCGAAAGAGGGTATCGATGTGCGAAAGATACTTGAGATGTGTTGATTGGGAAGGAAAAAATTGGGAAAATCGCTGCTGCTAATGAGATCGGCTGTAATTTTATTACCCGACTTTACAGGTGCTTGTGAAAGCACTTCTTGAACAAACATAATTTCTACTAGAATATACTGAAACTTGAGCATAGTACCTGTAGTATTTGTCAGACTGCTCAATGCGGCTTCTTATATTGTGTTTATTCCTAAGGCAGGTACTTTGATCCTGATGAGTTGAAACGGCTCAGTATTCGGGGCGGCTAGGAGCTCAGGACGGGGTGCAAACTCACTTGGCCCTATAAATTGATTGGTTTTCCCCTATCTTGAGGCCTCCCAGATTCTCCAGGTTGGGACATTCGGTCACTGCTGTGTTGGCAGGAGGGTGGGCAATTGCAGCTTTCTGCAGGAAGCTGGTCCAATTATTTCCCCGGAATGTTACTATCAGGCACCCCACAGTCAATCACACAAGTTACCAACCCCTTCCCGTGCCGTACAACATTTACAAACAAAATATGTTTGCTTTGGGGTTAAAGCGATTCTTCTCCCCTCCTTCATGTAAGATATTCTTAATCTTTTCTTCATCAATCAAAATACCGTGATATTTCAACTACAGCTATGGGTGAAGACTCGACTCTTCCCATTCGCAATGGTGGGTCTGAACCGTCTGCCAATCTCATGGATTTGGCCATGCTGGAGAAGATTGACCAGCTATTCAATTGCGGCGTTGGAGAATACATTGACCTGCCACAAATTGTTGTGGTTGGTGATCAATCCAGTGGTAAGAAACGAACAGAAATCCAATTCATCTAGCATGAGAAGAACTCACCTTTACTTCATAGGCAAAAGCTCCGTCTTGGAAGGCCTAACAGATTTACCCTTCCCACGAAATAGCGTTTTATGCACAACCTTTGCTACCAAGGTCATGTTCCGCCGCTCACCTTCGAAGTCTATTACTGTATCAATCATTCCAGCCCGAAATTCAAATGATGAACATATTCGCGAAGTGCAGGGTTGGGGGAGAGATTTAGATTACCCTTTAAACTCGTCGGAGTTTGAAAATATCTTCAAAGAGGTGATTTTCAATCTTCATGATCGGTTTTGATTTACGCTGAAATCATTAGGTCCCTGAAGTGATGGGAATCACTCGCGATGGTTCTGGCCCCACTTTCTCAGACGATGTCCTATGCCTCGAGGTCTGTGGACCAGATGAGGAGCATTTGAGCGTCATCGACGTTCCGGGTATTTTCCAAGGAGTCACTGCAGGTGTGACAACCAAAGAAGATATCCCAATGGTCAGAGCAATGGTGCATGAGTATATGGCGAATCCCAGATCCGTCATACTTCTTGTAGCTCCCGCCAATATCGATCTTGCTAATACGGCGATTCTTGACATGGCGAACGAAGTGGACGAAGATGGAAAAAGAACTCTTGGGGTTCTTACGAAGCCGGACATCGTCGATAAGGGGGCAGAACAGGATGTGATGGACATCGTAGAAGGTCGAACCCGGAAGTTGAATCTTGGCTGGCACATCTTGAAAAACCCAAGTCAGCAGCAGTTGAATGACCCTTTATATGATCGACATTCAGAAGAGATTAGGTTCTTCGGAACAGTGCCCCCTTACAAGCACCTTGACAAGGGCAAGTGTGGAACGCTCGCCCTCAAATCCCGCCTTCAGTCGATTCTCACCAATCTAATTCGTCGGGAATTTCCCAAGGTCAGTGTTTTACGATTGGTCCTGTCATTCCGGTTACGCTAACTTTACTGTTTCAAGGTCAAAATAGAGGTCAACAAAAGATTGAAGGCGTGCAGAGACTCACTCTCAGGTCTCGGCCCAAGTAGGAACACGGAAGATGAACAGTTTAAGTTCCTTCTTGATATTGCAATGCGCTTTCAGCAAGTGAGCGACAACGCTTTGACGGCTAAGTATTGGGTTGATGATATTTTTGATCAACACCCTAATCTCAGACTCGCAACTGAGATTGTGAATCGCAACGAGCAATTTTCAAAAACCTTCGAAAAGCGAGGTCATACCTATGGGTTCACATCTAGCCCGACCGGCAATGGCTCTGTGGTGGCTCCTGCTCTAGAGGTTGCTGTTGAAGAAGAAGTATATGAAGGAGGGGAGGGCAACGAAGATTATGATTCCGACGCAGAACCAGATCCAGAGCTATTTGACACTCGAAAAACTGATCCTCACGCTGATATCGAAGATATACTTCATGAGAATGAGAAGCTTAATATGCCTCAAAAAGATGGAATTATGGATTGGCTTTCTGCAGTCTATCAGTCATCTCGTGGATTTGAACTTGGCACATTTGATCCTTCTCTCCTGGCCGTGACGTTCAAGGAACAATCGAAAAATTGGTCGAGTCTTTCCGAGGCATTTGTCAGTGATGCTGTAACCATCGTTCACAACTTTGTCATCGAGCTCCTTCAATCGGTGTGCCTGGACGAGGCGGTACGGGATCGACTAGCCCCCATCCTAATGGATGGCCTGAGAGAACGGTATAAGAAGGCTGTGAAGCAGGTCGCCTTTATTTTGCAAGTCGAGCGTTCTGAAAGACCAGCAACTCAGAACCATTACTTTAATGAGAATCTGGAGAAGACGTGAGTTGAACTACCTTTTTAGGTACCCAGACTGCTAATCATCACACTTAGTCGACAGGCACGAAACAAGGAATTTATGGAAAAGCATGCCTTTTGGACAATAGATTCCGGTGAATGGTCAGGACAGAAAAGAACCAACGTTCTAGTTGTCCGAGTCGATGACACGATGGGTACCCAAACAATGAGCAACATTGAACACATTGTTTTGGAGCTTCACGATATCTTGAAATCCTATTACAAAGTGGCAAGAAAACGTATCGTGGATGTTATCTGCATGCAGGCCGTCGAGCACCACTTGATATCCGGACCGGAAACCCCTTTGAAGCTTTTCTCGCCAGCATTTGTTGGGGCGATGAGCGCTGAACAGTTGGAGGAAATTGCTGGGGAGACACCACAGCAACGAACTCAGCGGAAGAGACTTTTGAAGGAGATTGAAGATCTTACGAAAGGGAAAAGGATTCTGGCTTAGGGTGGCCCGGTCTTCAAAAGATTGAGAATGCACTCGTTTGTTGATCGCCTTGGTTTTCCTATGCTCTAGATGACTTTTCGACACGAAAGGTGTATCGTAACGAAAAAGTGTGTTTCTCCAATCAAATCAGTTTCGAGAAAGTGAATTGTGAAACTGGTTCGTTCAATATAAGATTTTCACTTCTCTTCGTGGCAGGCTTTCACATTACCACTTGTGATGTTTCTCAAACAATGGGAATGAATGCCCTGTTATTTGTAGGGGTTCTCTTCACCGGCGACTGAAGCACATTTTTGGCTGTCTACTTGTAGGAGGGGAAGCCATGCACCTGTTAGTTGGATTAGGCAGCCCCATTTTGACAACAGTTTTTCCCCTTCTCTCCTCAATTGGCAATAATATTCCTCATTCTCGTAAAAAGGTGCATGGCATCTGTTGCATTCCAAATTTAATTGAACGATGTTTGGAGACTGAGGATAAAGAACTCTCAGTGGTGCCATTTTCTACTATTGCTGAGTACATGGCTTCATCCATGTGCTACAAGAGCGGCGAGTCGTAGTGTTATAGAAGTCTGTGCTACCCCTCCCCTTTCCTATACCCAACCCACAACCGAGAGTGCAAAAAGAGCACGGAATCCCCGCTTACAACTACCGCTCAAATCACGACATGCAACAAAACCCCAATTAACCTTCCTTACCACCCTCTCCGCTCCGCTCCCAATTTTCTGAACCTAAAATCCCACGGTCCTCCTCGCTTACGCTCAGTCCCCCTCGCGTATGTCACAGAACCCCAACCACCCCACCTAAAACGCTTCTTCCACAACTTGAACCAAAAAGACGGTCTGTGTACCATTCTTAAACAAGGAAAATATCAAGAACACACTGGTTAAATGTTTGAGATAGAGGGCGCGTATTTTGCGATGTGCAACAAAAGGGATTTAAAGGGAGGAGCTGGGTTGTGAGTGGTTGGATATCGGGTTTGGGTTTGTGCGTGCAACTGCGTGGAAGCCAGAAAGAAAGGGCAAGGGAATAGGGGAAGAGGTCTGTGAGGAAGAGTGCGGACTGGGGAATGCGGCGCGTATAAGTGCGATGTGCAACAATCTGCAAAAAAAAGTTCATCTGATGGGGAGGAGACTTATTGGGTTTGGGGGTCATGAATAAATTATGAAAATAAAAGGTGCCTTAGGTTGGATAACAATGTACGGAGGGCATCAACCATACGGTAATTCCCTATCAAAGGACTTTTTTTCAAGAAAAGCATTCCCGTTCGAAGTAAGAAGCTCACTCGTCATAACCACTGTCGAGTAATCCGTCCCTCAAGAGCCGGCTAGTCGAGAGGTAACAACTCTCAGAGGGGGGAAATTGAACTTCTTACCAGCAACAACAAAATTCGGACTGTGGAGAAAACTGCTTTTTCGCGAAGTGCAACAAAACTTTCCGTAGCAATGAATTAGGAATTTTTCCCACGTGTGGAAGGATTTAGCCACCGGATAAAGCGCACATGGTAAGCTGACGGCAGAAAGAGGGGAAGCGATCAAGTGATGTTACCTATTTCGTATTTCAAGGAAAACAGACTTGTGAGGGGGGATCTATAAAATGACCTCCAGGGGTACACGTGGACTGAGGACGAGAAAGAGTCTTCACCGAAGATTGATGGGAAAGAAGAAGTCGTTCAACTAGAAAGAATCTGAATTCCCTCCAGTTTCAGTCGATGAGTCTAGGAGGTCGGGAGCCTCAACAGGTAAGCAACCAGTAATGCCAGCCACTCACGTGTCATCTACCCCCCTCTATTCCCTCACTTGGACAGGCGTGCATATTTTGCTGCAGATCATTCAAATTATGGAACAAACACCAAAAAGTAGAGTTGTGATTTGAAACTGGTTTAGTATTGATGTCTCAAGGTCAGGGGAAATTGTAAATTCGCACACTTAAGTTGTACTTGATCTATAAAGGAAATCGGACAACAAGTAAAATCATCAAACCAAAGCACTTCGAGCTCAGCAAGGCATTACCGCGTTTTCATAGAACTCCAAAGAAAATCAACGGAGAAGCAAGTTCAAAAAAGAAAAAAGGGAGGGAAAGAAATCCATCACATAACATTTTTGAAGATTTCCCGTCCGTCCTCCAACTTCTTAACCTGATCCTCGAGATGCTCCCTCTTGCTCTTGGTGGAGGATGGCTCCGAAGCCATGGCAATGGCCACGTTAGGTGGGAGATTCGTGATGTAAACCGGCGAGAAGATCTTTTCCAAACCACGGATGATATGTCGTTCGATAACTTGAGTGGTAACATTTGCGACGAAAGTTTTCTCCGAGACCTGGGTCAGGAGTTAGTAACCAACATACATATGACCAAGAGAATATATCGTACCTTGTAAATAGAAAGAACGCTCTCCAGCGCATCCTCATTACTAAAACAATCCATGTTCTTCGTCGTATCATCCGAATACCTCTGCACCACCTTCTCTAAATCTACACTCATAATACTACTGTAATCGTTTGTCTTGGTCACAGTGGCATCCTTCACCAACCCTGCAAGAACAGCCTTTTGTCTCTCCTTTCGAGATTTGTCAATAGTAGTTGTATAATAATGATTGTAATTGATGGGGTGACCTCTCAAATCCATCATCAACTTATCCAATTCCGCCTTAGCTTCCTTCTCACGAATCTTCAACTCCTCTTGGATTTTGTTCTCCCAAATTCTGCGCTCTACATCCTCGGGAGTGAGATCGTGAAGGAGATTTTTGAGAAATTTTCGACAGGCGACGGATATTTCCTCCAAGTGCTGGGTGGCGAAGGAAGACCATTTCTCCGTGAGTTCTTTGAAGAGTTCGGAGATGATAAGGGGATTGAAACTACCGACTAGTTCTTTTCCTCGACTGCGGATCAGAGCTTTGGACACCCATTCCAATGCTTCCCTTCGAGTTATAACCTTCGGGGGGTTAGGGCTCTCGAGTTTGAGGGGCATGTAACCTGTGATATTTTCTTCGGTCTTGAGCGAATCGATTTGGAATTTTGGGCCATTGACTCGGACGTTCTCGGCGAATTTGGTGTTTAGTGCTTGTACGACAGCGCGGGTTCTGCAGAGAGTGGAGGCAGATTGGAGACCGAAATCTGAGTCGACATTTTGGTGGAAGTATTCTCCTTCGTAGTGACCATCCACAGCTGCCTTGACAATCTCACAGTAATTAACACTGAGCTGTGCGAGATATGCTTTGCATTCTTCGCCCGACGAGCGAGACTCGCCAAGTTGTTCAAGGTCCTTTTGGGTGAGAAGTAATTTTTTATCCAGCTCGGAGCGGAGACTAGGAATCTCTTTACGGACGTGTTCGAAGAGGAGTTTGCTAAGGCGGACTCTCAAATTTGCGATTCCGACAGTTTCTTTATCAAGGGAACTCCAATTTGTAGTGCGGAAGAACGTTTCTTCAAGTCTGTTTCTTTCTTCCAAGGTCGTATCTCTTTCGCTGAACGCGCGATTTTTGACTACGTGCCAGCCCAGCTTGAAGAAGATGTCTTCGTTTCGAGCCAATTCGAGGTATCCATATTCCGACCCAGAACCAGGAGGTGGCATATCTGGTTTAGTGATGACACCAAGAGTACGGTCTCCTTCTGGATCGACTTCTCGAACTTTGTGCAAGATCCGTTGATTAGCAAAGTCAGTTGATGCACTAACAACTGCGAGACAAATGGTTCGGGGTTGCTTGATGTAATGATCAGTGATTTCCTCGACAAGAGCAATGTCTTGCTCGTTGGTCTGTTTTGTTGCAGTGCCAATGAGTCCGGGGATATCTATCAAGGTGAGTTGAGGACGGTTGTAGCCCTCATAGTTGATGCTCAGAACATCACGAGAAAATGCGCGAGGTTTCTCATTTGGTTCACTATCGCTTGTCTTTCCGATACCCATAACTTCCATGGCTTCATCCATAATATTGGGGAGTTCGTCGAAATTGGTGATCTTCTGTTCAAACATCTTGATCGTAGTCTGCTCGGCAGCGGGACGAGAAACGTCAGGATTGACTCTGATTGTGATCGAATCCGTGTTTGCTTGGCGCAGTTGGATTTCTGTTGCATAACGGGTACACAAGTTGTCGTTTCGTGGGAAAGGAATTTCAGTCAAAGCCTCAAGAACTGAAGACTTTCCCGCAGATTGATCACCACAAACCTATGGGAAGGAAAAAAGGGTCAACACAAGTCACAGATAGAAGGTGGAAAGATGGGGAACGTACCACAATCTGGGGGAGGGAAATCTTTCCTTCTAAACCACATTTGCGGATTTTGGCGATGGTATCGAGAACATTTCGTTGTTCGTCCGTTTGAAGTTCTTCCAAGGAGGAAGTCTTGGTGGTTTCTGCGAATAAAGGCGTCGTCACACCATTTCGAACCTCAGCTTTTTGTCTCGAGGGAAGAGCCGCACGTTCGATGGAAGATTCCCCCAGCGAGGAAGTTGAAGAAGAGGTCGGTCTAGAATAATTGTGTCCGGGAACTTTTCTGGAAGACATCCTTGCGAAAAGGTTGTCGATGTCAAGGAGTGGTGGATGAGCTGCACTTAAAGTCTTGTACCAATCAAATGGCATGAAGTTAAATTTCGAAGTGCGTTGTTAGTCCTTTGCTCTCAAAGTAAATTTGTCGATCCTGAAAAGAAATACGGAATTATTGTTTCTTCATCAATTGCTAGAGAGAAGCACCATTGGTATAGGGAAATTCAAGTCCAGCTTTGAAGGAGGTCTCTGTTTGGGTCCCTGCGGTTGGAGTTGATTTTTGGCCAACCCCTTGACTCGTCCGGGATCCCGCATCAGGAAGCATATCGAGGCGAGGTAACACACCGAGGCTTTTTACCAACAACATCTCGCCTAGATGAACAACCGTAAATGTTCACCGAAGTCTAACATCTTGGTATTCTTGGGTGAGAATTAGCCGTGCGCGTTTTGTTTGGAGGGGGGGAGCAAAGCGACCAGAATATTCCACGCTCGAACTGATAGGATTCGACAGTGGCAGCCAACCAACTTCTGCGAGCAAGAATAAAAATGGAGAAGGAGGATTTTCGACAGCTGAATCAAACGAACAATAGATTTCCAATGTCTCGATGTTAAAAAACCTATGCACACACCCGAACCACAAATCCGAAAAGGACAACAATAACCGCCAGACAAAAGAAACAATGAGAACTGAGGCGACTCGTGAGATATTCGAAGGTAGCTAACCGCCCCAAACGACGTTCATCCTGAAGTATGACAAGAGATTGGCGTGTTGCAAGCGCTAGTATCAATGCAATAAGAGCCAACACAAGCGATTGGATCAATCTAATCCGTCTGCAAGTCTCAAATCCAAGTAAGCTCTGGAGATAACTTTGCCCAGAACTTTAATTCCAAATAGGGAATGCCAGCTGAACTTTGCAGGTTTCGAAACAAAGGTAACTCTCCAGCAGCCTCGTAGGATTCCATCCTTGAGCTTGCATGCAGAAAGCCGGCAGGTTAAGCTGCAGGTACATGTAGGCAGCAAGAGACATAGGGATGAAAACGATTGAGAAAATGATGCGCGTCTGCTAAATATCAGAAAGTTGGTTAATTGACGGGAAGGAAAAGCGTTTGCTCACCGAAGTGGTTGCAACCCACTAAGCCACACTCCCCCACGCTCCCAGCCACCATTCGGCAAGTTTCGTGAAGAAACAAACAAAACTTTGAGAAGCAAACAAAACTTCGAGAAAGATCGATCGATTGCTTTCTATATGTACTCGGTCTTCAAATAACAGAGTAAGTATACATGGTATAATAAACAAAACGCCAAAAAAACCCCCCATCTATCCATTTCCCTCTTCTCCTCAAATCTCTCGATTCCCCCAAAAATACGCCAGCCATAAATTTTCATCATCTATCATGTTAAAAAGGTGTCGTCCTCTAACTCGTTATATGTCTTATCTCTTTTTCGTCTTAAGCACGTACCCGAAGGCCCCGTCTCCCAAGCCAGCTCTTCTTCTTACCCGCATCGATGCTTTCGAGAATGGTACAGCTACCACCGGATTGGCAAGGCTTACTTCTGCCCAAGTTTTTGTAACTCGGTCCGAATGGGCCATTGACATAATGATATTGACCAACGAATCGCCACTGTCTAATATCTCCAAGTTCGTAGAACTTGTCGCCCCATCGGCCGCGGTACCACCACCAGCCCATTGGTGCTTTGGGGTTGTTCAAAGCAGGCTGTAGCCTATCCATGTCTTCCTTCGAAGTGGCAGTTTGGAAAGATCTTGCATCCGCGTTGTGCGTGATGGAAGTATTGAAATGGTAGGCCAGGTAATTTTGTACTGGATCCCAAAGTGGTCCCTTATCGGTGACATCGGCTAAGAGGCCAAAGGGGAGGACATATGGGTGTTTTCCGGGCGTTGCATACATGGCGTGTGAACCGTAGGCCGAGTATAAGACAGGACGTCCCTCTCTACCTGGCCCCTTGCCTTTCTCAACGGCATCATAGGAGTACGCGAGACCCCCAGAATGCGCCGAGAAAAATACAGCCTTTGGTACCCCGTTGTGGAATCGAATTAGAGAGTGCTCCCAATCCCCAACATGATTTCCGAATCGCATACTCAATACAGTCGTTCCGAGGTTGTAACTGTAAAAGTAGAACCAAAAGGCATCTACGATTCCATTTCCCTTGTCTACCATAACCAAGATGACCGGAGCTGGTGAGTAGCCGCCCGGTGCAGTGATGATTGGACTGCGCTTCTTCGTCTTATCTCGAAGACTGAGTCGGGGTGAGGGACGGGCAGGTTTCGGGTTTTCGAACGATGTCACTAACGGTTCTGCCTTTTTCTGTTGCGGTGATGCGGAAGGATCATACCAAGGCTGCTGCTCGTATAGAACTGAAGATTCTGCTGTGAACTCCATCGGCTTCTTAATCAGATCGTCATCTTCCTCTGGCTCCTCATAATCATCATAAGGAACTGGCTTATTGTAGGCACTCGAAAGCCAATCTGGTCGTGTCTCTACATCATCTCTACTTCGCATGAACAAGTACTTCCCTTTGGCTTTCTCGTTGAGTTTGTGAAGGTTGAAGACGTTGTGTAAAGTATTATTCTCCATCGCAAGAGAGGTGTGGTTTTCGAAAGGGACGGTATGCATCAAATGGTCTGCAATATCCGAGGGCCAGAATTGTTCCTTGGAGTACAAATGAATGAGGGGTGCATGGTCGAGCACGTACTGGGGGACCTCCTTGAGCACAGTACTGTCCCCATCCCAATCACCCGGCTTCGGTTTTTCCCCACCCGCAATATCTTTCCAGTCAATATATTTTGCATATTCCTCCTGTTCCAAAACCATAGGCTTCTGGGAGCCAGATCTCTTCTTATTCCTCCATGATAATGCCGCGGGGTCCGGATGGTAATGAGCCAGTCCGCACACTGCCAACCACCTACACGCCTGCCTATCCAACCAATATTTCGATGTTGCGATCCAATCCGCGTCCTCTCTTTGTTCTTCACTCTTGTGTGTGTTGGGGTCGAGGTGTTGGCGGAGAGCGGAAATCCCAAAGTAAAGCCCGATTACAAGGACTAGGCCGACGACAAATCGACGGAGGAACTGCATGGAGCCTCGCTCCTATACCCAGCTAGGTCTCGATGAACGACAGACAGCGACAATTCGAATACTTTATCGAGGATGGACAGAATGGGTGGGTGTTGGAATAAGCTCAACGGTGCCAGCGGAGCTGTGGTTTATATCAGCAATGCATCGAGGCACAGCGCGGGCAGTGAGTGAATGGACAGTAGTGAGAAGCAGAGAATGGAAAATCAACGACGACCAGCGGAAGGGAAGTTCTGGTGAATGTTATGTACTTGTAGCGGTTGATAAATCATGATAGGGGAATAACAATGTAGGGATGAGGTGAGCTCTGATGATAAATCCATTGTCCGTGGAGTCCCAAGTGCTGGGAAAGCTTCAAACAAGACTCCGAAGGATCCGCGAACGGTGGTGAAAGAAACCTTCCAGCCTCCCGCTCACGGTTCAACGCCAACGCCAGCGAGCAGCCACACAGTCAAGGACAACAGAAGTACCGGCCAATGTACTAGTGCAACGAATCTTTCAATAATCTGGGGACCAGTCGGGTCAACATGAGACTGTTGATAGGCTGAGATAATCCAAACAATCGCAGATTCCGCAGATGCCGGAGCGGAGGGGTCGAGGGCGCAGTGGAGGGTGGCATGCAGGTGCAAGTCAGAAGGGGAAAGGAAGGAAAAGGATGGAGCCTGTCACAGCAGAACAGGTGGGTATGTTTTCCTAATTTGGTGTGCTGTTGTTGAGCTGGCCAGGCTTGAATATCAGACTCGAGTCAAGGCATGAATGAGAAGAAGGGATGATTGTGGAAACAAACATCATATGAGACGAGAATACGCAACTCTAACCGACATTAATTAATTCGATATACCGTGAGCTCCCCTCAATAAAAAAAAAAGAATGATACTCAAAGATTCAAACTGGTTGAGGCTGATAATAATTGTCCGATTCTGGCTGCCGCTTCAAGGCGAGCCTAAATAGGTGACGGGAGGGGCGATTTTGAAAGTGTTATCGCGAGAAGCTAGCCTATCGATAGCTTATCTCACCAGATTTCTTCATGACGTCTCTCTCCCTTTCATCTCACCGCCCAAATACCAGATATCGTCCTCCGCAACTCGGGGAATTCCAGTTTCCTCTCCCAATAATGGAGTTCCGGCAACAGCGGCAACACGCCAAGTGGTAGTTGTTAATGTTAGTCTCCATCACTCATTTTCAATCTGGCTTTCCAGACTGAAGGTTACTCCCGGGAAATCCGGTCAATGAGCACGCGACACCTGCAGAAGGTTGTTCTTCCCCTCGGACTTTACGGTGCAATACTTATAGCGAGGGTTGTTGTGGGTCTTTGTCTAGATTTGTGCATATTGATTATGGTGCAGTTATGAAGTTATCCCAATGTCACCTCGGGATTTGTTCTAGTAGGGGAGGGCACTAGGGTGTGAGTGGTAAGCTGCAGGTACAGTCATATCTATCAGACCCTTCTTATTCTCAGATACAATGCCCCACTTCCAATTGAGCAAGTACGGGGTATTATGTGCCTTCTTCATAGGTCCATCTAGTGAGGAATATGGAAGATGGAACTGTGTCCTGGTCACGTGCTATATTTTCAATCCTTCTCATGTTTCTCGTTGGGCAAGTTGGAATTTGTTTTTATCTCATATTTTCATCTTTATTTCTGATGTCAAATTACAACCTCCCCTTTCCTGCTCGATCGTATATCTCATCACCAGGGTCCGCGTTGGACCAATTATACGAGGGTTCCAGGTTCGCTTGTCTTTCCCCCAGAACACCGTTCCGACGTCGATTCCCCCATCGGGAAACAAACCGAAAGACTCGTGTTGTGAACGGATTAGTTGCGACATTACTTTCTCAATGGCATTTCTATTGTCTCAAATTTACTCGTTTTTGCGGGCTTTATCAAGAATGCAGAGAAAATTACGACGCCTCAGGCTTTGAGTAGCCATGTTGTCTGGTCGTTTTCTCCCCACTTTTGATTCCAAAGCCCGTGTAACAGCGAACAGAGTTGCGATGATGGCGAGGATTTAGTTAATATAAATTTCAATTAAGATTAAGAGATACTTCGCTATGCTATACCAGTATTGTAAACAGCGGTTTCAAAAACAAATGTAGCATCGTGGCTGGAGACTCGTCAGAGTAAGTTCAAACGTTTTGGATGCCTCGGAGTAATGTTCTTTTGATCTGCCACTATTTGATCTTGGCACCCAGCAAACCGCTAACCTAGTTTTAGAGCCGCTGTCCTTAGCTTGGACGCCTCCGTCTTCTTCCCCAATACGTCCAATGCCTACCCTAGAATAAATCTTGCTTTTAGCGTCGTAATCAATCATCATGATATTCAAAGAGATGCAACCTCCTGTTGGATAATTAACAAAAACTTTAGACAACAAGATACACGTCTGCAACCAGCTATACCTCCGTTCTCTCTTTCCGCCAGTATCAAGAGCCCCTCTCCCAAAGGCGGCTGTTCTGCCTACCGGCGGTCGAATGTTGTCCAGCAGTACGATTGCGATGCTAGCCTCAATCTCCAGTATTCCCGTTTTTTCGATGGACATCAGAACCGAGGCTCTATGAGAACCATTACTTACAAAAGAAGTAGTGTCCCATGGCCATTTGATAGCGTATTTTATGCCATCTTCCTTCTCTGGCCACTTCGAGTATGAAGTCTCTCCAATATAACCACACCATGACCAACTTGGCAGGTATGGTCCGTCAGAGAGAATCCTTCGCGACAAGGGCTTGTTTGATTCATGGCGTCCCCAGAGCAATGCAACGTCAAAGCAGTTCAACGGCAAACCAAAGATGAATTCTGTTCGCATAAAGATTCGAAAATCATTCATGATACCGTGAAAGGCATTGAGGATGTCTGTTTCATTACTCAAGGATCGTCTGGAATAGCTTCCCATAATCTCGCTATATCTACTGAACGCCAGGTCAAGACCGTGCAGATCTGCAGGGTCTACATAAAACCGACTGGACAAATCGTAAGTATGGATGTTGAGACTTGTCTGAGCTTCTGATGTGTGAACGTCAGCCAACGAACAAGCAAATGTCTTGAAGAGATAAGTAGGTATTGTCTTCTTCTCACCGGAAACTAGTACGGCTCCATTGCTTCCTTCTTTTTTGCCGTCGCCGTTGTGCGGGTTTGCAAATGTCTCGCCCACTCCACTAGCAATTACATTCAACTCGCCCTCCGGAAATGTATCCTCTGCCCAAGTATCTTCATTGCATTTGTAGTAGGCTAGAGTGCCAGTGAAGATCATTTTTCTTTTAGAAAACAGCTCTTCCTGGTAAGTCCATGCACGGGTTCTCCAAACGGACTTTTCTAACACAACTTCTAAAGATGGTTGTGGAATCATAAAAGCCATCTTGTCGACTACTTCCGTGGTTTGCTCTTGGTACCTCGAGCCCGGGCGAACCCCTGGTAGTCCAGCTTCGGAGTCTTTTCCTGCCGCGGCCACAATCGTCATGGAACTTCCTTTGTAGATTGAGTCCATAGCTCCAATATTGACCGCTTTATCTTCAACGTCATCTTGAATGATACATAGGGCATCGACCCAGAGGTACTTCTCACCGACGAGCTTGGTCAAGAGAATAGCATCTGATATAGTGCGCGGAAGTTGTACCGTAGAAAGATCCAGGTATCCTTTTGGAGAAGCGTCGTCGGGATTCGTGAAATTAGACTTCAAGCTCCTAAATGAATCTACAGCACCCCAGACGTAGGACAAGCTGACGTATTTGCACCCAGAGGTAGCAGGCTTGATTTGCAGGTCCTCAACGTTTATAAGACGAAAACAGCGTTTCTCCAGTAATTCTGGCATTAATTCGTCCCATGAGATTTGACTGCGGCAGCTCCAATGAGTAGTTTCGCAAAGTGATTGCCATCGTTGGAACAGGCGTGGATCAGTCCCGGTGGTTGAGATAAATTGCCCACAGCGGTATTTCGGCCGATGTTCTGGAATGTCGGCCACATGAACCATCACCTCAATAGCTTTGAACAAAGAATGGCTTGGGTAAGAAGTCTACCTCTCGAGGAGTTCTTTATGACGGGCCGGCTATCAGGCGCCATTAGTCGTAGTCTGAAGGTCATAGAATCACGTATTCTCTCCCGATAATTATCTTTGTTCATTTTCTTCATTTCTTCAAGCCACTGTCGTCCGTGCCATTCAATCTTCCACGAGCCTTTCTCAGTATCCTCAGGAATTGTAACAGTATAGTAAAGATGTATTGCTCTCGTACAGAGGCGGCAGAAGGGGCAGCGGTAGTTTTGTCTCATCTCATACAAGCTGAGAACAGCTTGGGATGTCTGGAACCTGGGTCTGCCGCTCCAGGATGAATACTCGGGGTTGTGAACAATCTCCGCCCAATTAATTCGGGCGCAAATAAAACAGAGGGCATCTTGCGCTTGATATGATATCTCTCCATTTCGTGTAATAAGCTCGAGACTAGGGCCAATTTCACACGACATGGAGGAAGATCCGAGAGAGGGGTTGTTGTTTGAACAGATAGGTAGGACTCAGCGAGAAAAATTTGCGGCATCCAGCTACAATATAGGGCTGGGACTGATTTGACTTTACAGTTCAGGCACAGTTTAGAACTGGTTGGGTCATGTCTGACATAGATTATTTCAGCCTAACCCCGAGGAACGAAACGTGGCGGACACAGATGAAGTCTTTATAACATTATCTTTTTTCTTAGCACTTGATAGTTGATTCTCATTCTTGCGATATATAGATTATATCAAAGAAGTAAACCTATAATACTTCTACCTAGACTTCTTTCAACGAAGTACCAAAAGGTTCATAGATAATGAGGGGTTCATATACGCGATAACGTGTCACCGCTAATTTGGGGTGGTGTTACTTGTGTTACTTTGTCCCGCTAACAACCAGATTCAGCCTATATATTGATTAGCGTTACATTATGACTTGGCACTATTTTGTTGTCAAGTATAACGTTCCTACAAATCCTCTCAACAGGATCTCAGCTCCCTTCTGGCCTCAATTTTCACTACACCCAACCTACAGTTCTAAAAGGAAGTCACCTTGTTTCCTTCCTTACGACCAACCCAACGAAAACAACGAAAATGAAGAGGACGACGCGTTTCTTATTACTTGAGTGCTCTTTTCTTTTGCAAATGTTTTTAGGTGAACGACGTTTTCAGGCTGTAACACTCTAACTGGATCAATAAAATATAGAGGCAAATCAGTTTATATAGCTTCGAAAGACAATGAATTGCGAATGGCGTAAGTGATTTCAAAGAAGGAAGGCGCGAGATACGAAGGAAGGTAAGCAGAAACGCGTGTCAGTCACTCGCAAGACAAAAGTTAGGCTTACTGATTTCAAGAGGCCTGTTAATTTCTTACATAAAAGCGTCTTAACCACCACAAAGGCTGTACGACGCAACGAGAAATCCAAGGGCACGACTCTGTGCACATTTAGAGCCCTGAGAAAAACACACCCTAATAGGTACCTAACGTTTCCAATCCTTGGCAGTGTAAAATAGCGTCAAGGCGGCCTTATATTTGGCGTATACTTTCCTTCTATGTCTCTCTATTCCGAGTCCTCCTTAACACTGGACTGGTAGGAATCTGTGCATGGTCTATCTAATACAAGAAATCTCATCCTATATATTTTGATAATTAGAGAGACCGCATGTTTTAGTTTTGGCAGACAAGGCGAGATGAGTGAGCTCGCGACTCACTTGTGGCTCACTCGAAGCTTACCTACAACTCTAAACCACCGCGAGAGAAATAATTCATAGAGCAGTTGCATTCTTGTATATCATGTAAAGGCTATCTAGTAATTCTTACCTGATGAGCTGGTGCGGGTATTTTAACGGGTCGTGTCAACAGCTTAAGTAAATTAGATCAACAATCTAACAAAACGATTTAATTCAACACAAGCAAGAGTCGAGAGCGGAAAAATGCAAAAACCTAAGACCCGAAGGTCCTAGGGAAAACCCTGATCACAATTGCTGGCCGGTGTTTATTACGCTCCGATAGGCCGTATTTTTATATCTTTGTTTGATAACTGAGTCAAGCACCGATATTTCGATTGAAGTGGCCCCGAATATTTAGCTACCTATCAAGTTTTTTAACTTGCTTACCCCCTCGAGTAATATTGAGGGTGGCGTGACTGTGAACAGCCCTTATAGCACACCGTCGCAACGGAGGGGCTTCCGCGAAACGCAGAAGGAATAGTATTTGCTTAACCATCAGACAAATCGAGCTTGTTTCTTTTACTTCAGTGCTGGGATTTGTGTTATTTGGAGTTAAGTATTATTGTTGGTCGGAGGGGGTGAATTGGGGATATGGGTGGGGTTCTTTTGTCGCTAGCGTGACGTTCGTACCAATTATACCTGGCTTGCTTGATCCTCGGGAGATCTCTGGGATTATAGCAATGGATGAGAAAGTCATGAAAAGAGAAATGAGCTTAGGGGGGCAGTTCAGCTTTTGTTTCTTGGCTCTGCGCATCAGTCCCTCTCCAACGGTAAAGCCATATTGAGTTGACTCGGCTCGGCCATTTGTTTTCTTCGTCCACCTTCGCGTTGTCGTTTTGTTCATCCATGGTTCATAGTTTTCCTTATCTTCATCCGAACTGTCCTTCTCGATGTCAGAATAACTCCTTTCTTGAGAGAAGAGGCTGGCTCTTTCTATTGTCGATCAGGAAGAAGAGTTTTGCCTCGCATGCCTCCGCTCAAAACCAAACTGTACAAACAACTGAGCATTTCACCGCGTCTTCACTGAACATTTCACATCTGAAAGTCTTACTACTGGAAACTTCTAAGTAAAAGTACTGGTAATCTCATACACATCCTAAACATGCCATTCATCTCACTGGCGAGTTTCCCACAAAGGGCCTCAGCTTTCTCCTTCTTCTTTTTGTCGTATTCAATCTCCGCTTTTTGGGCTGACAATCCATCCATCTCTTCCATGAGCACGTCCCATTCCCGGTTTCTTGAATGAACCACTTGAGACCGGGCCATTGACACCATACATGGGTATCGCTCATATGTTAGGTACAAACCTGGCGCCGTGCCCTCTTCGCAATGAAGCCTTTGTTGACTCCCCTCGAGTGTTGGAGCAGAGCAGGATTATTTCGAATAGCCACCATGAGAGTACTTCTTGTATCCTGCTTTCAATCACGGACATCGAAAGTGTAATAAAATGTGTTGAGGGTCCCTGGCTGCAAGCTCATGAGGAGGAACATCAAAATGATTCCTCAGAATTTCAGTCTTTGGCTCACCTTCGACCTCCTCCAACCTATCTCTTAAGAGAGTTATTTGGCTGCGTCTTCCCTCTATGCTCAGCCCACACAAATTGAATTGCGCACTAAGAAAATGGAGAGAGAATCATTGCGTAAGTATCTGTCGGATACTTGAGGTTGGAATGTTACGATATTGTGGAACTAAAGGACACTTGTGTTCTTTGGTAATCTAAGTTGAGCATTGAGTGCCGCTATTAGATTGTATGGTAATATGATACAGTATCAGACTGTCAATGAGTACGACAGAGTATTTACCTATGCTATAACAAGGTTTAAGGACGTATGTCGCGTAGTAAACACGTAGTAGTAAATCAATAAATCGTAGGTATGAGATCGTCCCTAAAAGCCCTCGCATTGTACAATACTGTAAAGTCGGCCAATAATTTTATTTTATCCACCCCCCTTCCCCCCCCTTCCTCGCCCCTCACAATAGATATCCATGTACAAACATAGGTACCATCACCCAACTCCCCACCTCTTAAAACTATCAAACCAAAAGTCTCGATATATCTAAACTATCTACAACAAAGTAAAATCTACCAAAAAACCACACCACAAATTCCCTATTCAAAACACCTTCAAGATAGAGAGACAGGATTAAACCGAGTACCTACGCGTAATGTCTTAAAAGATCCCAGTAACATTCCACAAAAACCTGGTTTTCCTCTTTCTACACAAACCCACCCCTCCTTTCTTCAAGAACTCCCCCATCCCCGCCCCCTCTTATCCCTCAATAGTAATCTAGTGAATAAAATAAAGGTACGCTCAATCTACTGTCTACACTGCTCATCCGTATTGACCTTGAGAGAGCTTCAAATCTATTAATGCTCAAGCTACCTTCACACAATTTATATATATATATACATATATTCGCATGTACTTTTAATCTACTATTTTATCGTCGCCGGCTCGCCCGGTACTTAAAAACCTCCTCGTCATATTTTCTTTGCCTCCCTTACTTCTCCGTGGACTTAATAACTCGCTCTGTTTCTTTGGTCGAAGTGAAGCGAAAAAAACTATAGACTAAGAGTCCTAAAAAGCCGAGATTACCAGAACGAAGGAAAAAATGCAGAGATGAAAATTACAACAAACACTGAAACTAATGTCGATTATATATATGTTGGTAGGGTTGAAGCACACAGAACGACAGGGAGCAAATTTGAACACGCGAAAAATGTAAACACAAGGAGTATTTTCAATATTACTTCAATTCATTAAGTAAGATGTACAGTTCCGAAGCGTTCCACAAGCGGTATGCCCGTATCAACTTCGCACTAACTAGGAACGACTGTGTCCAAAAAAAAATGCGACGCTTATTCCTTCTGATAATCAACATTCTCCGTCTTCTCCGCGGTATGCTTGTCACCCAAAACACCTGGTGCAGTACTACCAGCTCTAATATCCCTAAAAGTAGTGGTGGGTTTCCAATCTAGACTCTTGCTCGCCACGGACACCTGATCATAAAGTTCATCAACCTGCTCAAGTGTAAGACCCTTGGTCTCGTAGATGAAGAAGTACACGAAAGCGATACAGATGAAGCAGCATGCGAACCAGATGAAGAAGATTTTGCTCTGGAGGTTGGCGTTTCCGGGTCCCCATTTGACGAGGTAAGGAGTGGAGTAGGCGATGGCCCAGTTGAGGAGCCAGTTGGTGGCGGTGGTCATGGAGAGGCACTTGGCGCGGACCTTGAGAGGGAAGATTTCTCCGGTAACGACCCAAGCAATTGGTCCCCAGGTAGAGGCGAAGAAGAAGATGTAGATGCAAACAAATGCGATGGAGGCTTTTTGAGCAGCGACGTTGAGTGCGAAGGTCTCACCGGTCTCTGGGTTTTGACCTGTCGTAGTAGTTCCAAGAACAGCAACTAGTAACTGGGATACACACATTCCGACGGCACCCCAAAGTAGAAGAGGTCGACGTCCGAACTTGTCAATGGCGTAAAGACCTGGGAGGGTGGAGACAACATTGATGGCGCTCGTGATCATGCTAATGACGAAACTGTTCTTGATGCCCGAATTTTGAAAGTATTGAGTACCGTAATAGAAGATGAAATTGACACCAGTAAGTTGTTGAAGTCCTTGCAACGCACAACCGGTGAGAAGTCTCTTGACAATTTTGCCTCTGAAGCAATCGAGGTAAGAAGATTTGCCGAGCGAGAGCTCGTATTCGTGGTTAGCCTGAACTTCGCTCAGTTCATCAACAATCGCTGGGTGATCTGCAGGAAGTCTACGGAGCTTGGAAAGAGCTTTGTAAGCCTGCTCAAGTTTCCCTTGTTTGATCAGGAAACGGGGAGTCTCAGGCAAACACGCAATTCCAACCACCAAGATCAAGGACCACGCGAATTGGACCGCAATTGGGATACGGTATGAACCAGTATCTTGGCGATCTTTGGTAGCGTTATCCACGATTGCAGCGAGCAAGAGACCAATGGTGATAGCAAGTTGATAACTCCCAACAATAACACCTCGGATCCATTTTGGTGCAGTTTCAGATTGATACAGAGGGACTAATATTGTTAGCTGTAGGTAGGTACTGGGGAATACTTCTTGACTTACTCAACGCTGAAACTAACCCAACACCGTATCCAGCAAAGAATCTGCCAGCCACAAACAATGGGATCTCGGTCGAGATTGTCTGTAGGACGACGCCGAGATTGAAGACTACACCGGCTGAAACGATCAAGGCATACTTTCGACCGAGCCAGTCTGCCAATGGGGCAGCGGTGAGAGCACCGAAGAAGGTTCCGGCGGAGAGAATGGAGACAATGGTGGAAGTTTGAGAAGCGGTAATGTCTAGTGCATCACCGACTCTGTAACCTGTCGAGAATTCGTTTTTCCAGTAATCCATGGCGAGAATACCACCAATGGTTCCGGTATCATAGCCAAACAAAACACCTCCGAATGCAACGAACAATCCAATCAAGATCTGTCGAACAGTCAGTGGTAGTCACATAAAAGGAGATGGCGAGATAAAACATACTGCAGGCCATGATCGGCCGGGAACGCCCTCGGGCTTCTTCAAGGAAATACCCATAATGCCTTCAGTTCTCGAGTAACAATTGATGTTTAACTCTGGTGATTTGAGATATTCTGCAAGAGGAAAGTGAAATAGATGGGAAGGAGTAGGTTCTTATACTTGTACCTATATAAACACGAGAGGGAGGATGGTTTCATGACATGGTACATTTCTTCGCGTGACATCCATGACTTGTGGCGGGGTAAGGGGAAGGTGGGACGGGGTAAAGGGGGAGGGGGAAGGGGGAAGGGGGAAGCTCCAGCTTCCAAGAACATTTCATTGTCCCCATTGGAAGGAAGGAGCAAAAATCGCCACAATTAAGTTTGTTGATTGGGTGACAGCACCGGACAATGAATACCTAGTATAGTCCCTACACCCTACTTACCAACCTCCACTAGTGCCAGTAGTGGATCTAGATCTTAGTTGAGCTCGGCAAGCGAACAGGGGCGCCACCGACGCATGTTGATGCATGTTGATGCATGTTGATGCATGTTGAAGAGGCAAGTGCAAGTGCAACTTACCCCAAGGGCCGTGAAGGCACCGGCTCCCCGCAAAAGAGCAAAATATACGTCGGAAATCTGGGGGCTTCTCTGGGGATTTCTCCAATCACCAAGTGGATTTGTTTGCGGAGGGTGTGAGACTCGGCCTGTTTACACTTTTCTCACGGTGGGTCGGGCAAATCCGCAAATCGGTCCTTTTGCACGGCGCGGTAGGTACGAAATGGCCAGATGAAGGGACTTTTGGTTGCGTGCGCCTGACAGTGGACACAGATGAACAATCCTGACCGAAGGTTGTCGCGATCAATTCAGCGACAGCTCTACGGACGGAGCACGCACTACGCACAGCAGAAAAGAGTCAACAAAGAGTCAAAAAAGAGTGACGACATGGGTACCCGGTGCTTCTTCAATTCGGCCGATTGGATTCTTCAAACAAGCCTTTTCCGCCCGTCTGTAGAAGGCTTGTGGAGTGCTTGTGGATGGGAGTCACTCACGTGTTTCTTCTTGTATTCAGGTTGTCTGACGGTGGAATATTTTGGAAAGCCTCTAATCTAGCTCGCATACGGTAGTCCAGCCACAAGCGCGCGGGAGATACATCATCTTTCTTGGTATGTCACTTTTGAATCTGGATACTGGGAGCAAAAACGACCCAAAGCCAGAGTTCTGGCAGAACGAACGGAGCACCGGCTTGATGGTTGTGATGCAAACAGGTCCGGCCGAGAATTCTGCATGCATCCTGGCAATTGCACCTTTGCGTGTGCATGGCGGTATATCTGTCTCGGACTTTGAAGTTATCCTTTTTTTCATATAGAAAACATTCTCTGTATTCCATAACCAGGGTAGTTTCTGACTTGATGAGTCCAGATCAGGCCATAATAAAAGCAGAGCGACAAGAGAGAAGAAAAAGAGGACAACGGATATCCCGATCGTTATGGCGGCTCGAAACTTGTAGAAGAAGCCAGAATTGTAGATCAGGAATGGACTATAGCCCCACCGGGGTGCCGACGGTTTCTTGTCTTACTACGTTGTATTGAGTTCCATTGGGGAAGGAAGGGTTCTCTTTCTCGAATGGCGGGGTTGGAGAAGAATGGTAAATTTATGTTGTTGGGTGTCAAGTACCTATTGCCCTGTTCCTTGCCCGCAAGTGAACCGTTCTTGTGTAGTCGAGAGGTCTAGAGCTACCAAGTGAACCACATCCTTCCTAGGTACTCCAGTACAAGTGCAGATGCACCAGGTACGCGGTTAGGTAGGATTGAGCAGCAGAGAACGAGTACCCAGTACCGTGGTAAATCGAGTGAGCTACAGAAAAACCTCACAAGGATCCTCTTGAAAGGGTTATCCGTATAGACTTTCTGGCCTGGGTCTTTTTAGGTCACGATAGGCAAGGTCTTCCTAGGGTCCTAGGGATATCTAGAACGTTTCTTTGTCACCGCCTGTTGAACTATACCTAGGTAACTTTCCCTCAGAATTTAGGTAACTTACAGTAGGTACTTTCTGTAAGAGAGTGAAAATACCCAAAACCCTATATTACACGTTAAAGTATATTTCGTACGAATATAAGAAGTGATTAGTAATATTGTGCCTAATATGACTTGAGAACGGTACAAGTGGGTACTGCACCGTCTCGGATGCCAAGACCTTCGAAAGAAGGATGAGCTCCGTTTTTCCTGTAGCAAATTTCTCACGGGACACCCTAAGCTCTTTCTTTTCTTTGATAGTGGCTTGTGACAGTGGAGAGCAGTTCAAAGTTGTCTCGGGTCGATTTATTATGGGATGAGCAGAGGGGTCAACTTGAGAGACGTTTCTGAGATGAAGGTTCGTTCAAATAAAGTTACGAGGTGGAGATTTACCGTACCTACCAGGTGCTTTGAAAACTCTATTCTGGCAACTTTTTACGTACGACTCATGTCCATACCGTAGGCGTAGTTGTCAGCACAGTGAGTTTATGTCAATACCCCAGCCCCTCGAAATCTCTCCTCCAACTTCTTGACAACCTCAACAAATACCTCTTAAGTACCATCGATCCTCATCTCTATTCTCACCAATCCCTAGGATAGTCTGGACACAGGACGTCGAAATGTCCATAATCCCCGCAAATCCTACAAAGATTATGGCAATCAGGCCAAACATGGTTGTCTTCACCACAGAAATCGCATGTCGAATCTCGTGTCTGGGAATCGAAAATGTGCCCAAGTCCAGCGGTGTACGGACCACGTGCAGTTCCTTCTTCCTCTTGCGTCTGTTGAATTTCCTTCCGAGCTTTGGCCCATTCAGTCATCGCGAATTCGAGTGGCATGTTTTTGCCTCCCTTGATTTGGGATACGTACTCCAAGACAAATACGTTGTCAATATTTGTCTTTGATATGGGGCCCTGTACAAGTTGAGAGACGGCTTCCTCGAAATTGTTCAGTCCTTGTTTAGGAACAACGAAAGGACCCTGATCCTCATCCTCCAACGGGAAGAGGGTCAATGTTTGGAGTCCCGTGCAAAGCTTTCGAATGCAGGGGGTGTAAACCTCGATACTTGTTGCAAGGTCATCGGCACACTTTCTGTAGGCAAAACCATGCAAGCTACAAACACAGATGTGCATTATACCCGTAAAAGCCAAGTTCCGAATGAGGGAAGCGTTCTTTGGACCAATGGCGTGAAGGAATCTTAGAAAGGGGTCGTGATACACATAGCCTTCGAGCATTGTGATTGGTCTTTGGAGGCTTACTTGTGTGATGCCCTCATTGATCTTTTCCTGGCACTCCTTCTTTGATGGGCTATGATTTAACCAATACGGATCATGGGTTGGCTTGACATATGGAGGACAATAATCTTTGCCCATGAGATACATGCGTTGAGGAGGAGCCTTTTCATTCTCTGGGTCTATGGTGTTGAAATCAAATTGGTTGTAGCCATTGAGTAGCTTAGATCCAAGTTCGTAAAGTATTTTACAGGTGCGAAGGACGCCTGCATCAAGAATTGGCAGGATGATCTCTCGCTTCAACGTGTATGGGCCATTGTCGTCCGCTTGTCGAGTCCATGAGATTAATCGGGACGTATCAGCGAATTTGAAAGGTTCCTCCAGTTCCCATTCACGGGATCGGGCCTTTTCTACGAACTGAAATGACGGATTTGTGTATGTTCGTTTCCAGTTGCTTGTTACTGCAATTGGTCGTATCACCGCGTCTTTCGGGGCGACCAGAAGAAGTTTCAGAATCCGAAGGATAATCTCTACATTAAATTGTTGGTTAACTTGAGTGTAAAAAGCTTTCGAGGGGTGTCTTACCTGTTGGGAATTTGAAGGAGTGGTGCTTATCCTTGGTTGGCAACTTCCATCCACGGCCTCTCTTCTGACTAGTGTGAATAGTCAACCTTCGATAGTCTCCAAAACTCGGCTGGTTGATAAACTTCAAAGACAATGGTTCTCTCAAGACTTCGAATTTCCGGCCCAGTCTCCCAATGCATTCGACTGTTGTGTTTTTGCGCCAGTATTTCGTCACGGGATTCTTCACATCTGGGTTTGTCAACATTCGTCCGCAAGCTTTCAGAAGAGAAGAGAGGGGGAGAGAGAGAGAGCTTTTACCTGGTCCCCAAGCATATCGTTTCGTGCCTTCGGTCCAGAAAATTCCTTGGATTTTATACTTCTTGGCGTATTCCTTCAGCGCCTCTTTAGGGTCCTCGATTGACGGGAAGTATTTCAGTGCCTTGGTGGCATGAACTTCAATCTCCTCTGAAGTCCACTCCTCTGGAGACCAACGTCTATCCCGTAAATATAATGGATCCATTGGTGCTTACAAAGCCCTCTGAGCTGATTATTATGTTAATGAAGAGTAAGTACGTTTTGTTTGAGGGGTGAAGAAGAAACTTACCTAGGTTGATTCACTTGAGGTTGTTGCTATTGTTGAAATGAGATTTGTGATTGTTTTCAGTGTTATCAGTGTTATTATGTTGTTATGCCATTCCTGGATGACGCAGTCGTGTTCAAGATATCGTCGTTGGGAGATTCCTATCAGGTGTTCCAGTTTGTTACTTTGAAATAGAGATGGTGATGCTGTTACTTTGTGCTTATATATAAGAGAAAAGTTGGCCTGTGCGTTATTTACCCCCATAACGTAACGTGAACTGCTTCACTGTTCTATTATACTGCTTTCAAAAAGAGTGGTTCTGTTGAAGGGATGGTAAAGTACTACCTAGTATTATTCTCCCCGTACAGCAACCTGAATTCACTAAACCCCAAGAATGACTAAATCGCAGCTCCCAAATTTCAAAGTGTAGGTAGGGAAGAGGATAATTTAATGTGATCTGAGTTGCGCGTGCTATCTGTCTCTCTTTCTTACTTGCTAGCTTATCCCCTCAACTGCTATCAGGATCGTACTAGTACGTGCCCATACTTGAAAACGCTGCATTGAGCGGAGTAGAAATTTAAAGTTGAAAAGAATTCTATAGAGAGGCTAAGAGACACTCGAAGGAGTTACCTATCTGCTTTAATGTTCTTTTCACAAATATTTGTTAAGGTAAGACAGGTGTAGAAAAAGGGTACACAGATAGTGCGATCCTGATAGTAGTTGAGGGGATAGCGTAATAATTTTTTGATGTGGGTGCCAGGATTCACTAGAGCAGGGATCCTCAGGCAACATCCTCTAGCCCTCGTACACTTGCCACCAGGTCGCAAAAACATTTCTCACTATAGTAATTCCTCGATAACTATTACTCTCTACACTTCTATTAAAGAGCAATTATTTTGCTATAGCGTCCTCTCTTAGGCCGATCGTATAGATAAATCGTAAAAATAGGTCGAAATTATATAGTAGAGAAGAGATAGTATATAGAGTAGAATTCTTAATAATATCGTCTACTATTAGTATACTATAAAAAGTATAAATAATATATTATATATAATATAGTTTATTAGAACTCTATATATATTAGAACTCTATATATATTAGAACTCTATATACTTTTATTAACTCTCTAACTCTATTATTTTAACACGTGTTTTTTACTCTTTCTAATAGAGATATAAACTTAAGAAGTATATATTATTTTAGCTATTAAAGCTATTTAAACCTTAAAAAGAAAACTAAGTTGTCGAAAAGCTATAAAAATCTATAAAGTTTCTAAATCTATACTTCGTCTTAGAATAAATAGCTATATTCTACTCTTCGATCGTCGGCTAGTAAATATAAATTTAACCGAGTTAGAGGAGAAGGTTATTATTCGATATATACTTGATTTAGATATAAGAGGCTTTATACCCCGGCTAGCTAGTATAGAAGATATAGCGAATTATATTCTTAAATCGTAAGAAGAGAAGATATATTAGAAAGCTCTAGATATATTAATTTATATAATAACAACTAGCTTTAAAGACGCGTTTTAATCGCGTTTACAACTTCTAAAGAGTCTTATACTAAGATCTCGAGCTTATTATTAAGCTATAAAGCGATTAGAGACTTAATTATATTATAGTAGATAGAGAAGAAGGTATTAAAGTATTTATTTAAGTATAAAGCTTACTTTCTAAGAAGAGTAAGTAGGAGTTCTTAAGTACTCGAGCGCCTAAACCTCTAGTTAGTATAACGAGCGTAAACTATATATATATAACTTTTAAGAAAACGTAACACTTATTAATACGTGGTTTTAACTAGTAGAGAAAATAATAGTAAAATATAATATTCTAGACTACGATTTTTAGAATTTCGATAAAACTAGCTTTATAATAGATATAATTACTCCTTCTATAGTTATTATATATATAGATCGATATAGTAGAGGTAAGGTAGTTTAGCTAGATAATCGAGAATAGACTACTATAATTACTTGTATTAATAGCGAAGGTAGAAGTATTTCTCTACTTTTAGTAGTAAAGAGAAAATACTACCTCTTAAGCTAGTATACTAAGAGCGGCCTTCTATATAACTAGGTTATTAAACGAATAATTAATAGCTAGACGAATAATAAGATAGGTCTAGAATAGCTTAAGTACTTCGATAAGTATACTTCTACTTAAGTAAAGAGTCTATATTAAATACTTATTCTTAATAGATATAAGAGTTATAAATCAGCTGAATTCTAAGAGTACTATAAGGTATATAATATTATTACTCTTAGACTACCTCCTTACTCTTCTTATTTAACCTAGCTACTCGATATTAGATGTTTTAGTATCTTAAAACAAGTATATAGTCGATAAATTAAGACTTTTATTAAAGCTTATATTAACTATATTATAAAGGTTAAATTCTTTCTCGCCTTTAAAGTAGCCTATATAGAATTAATAATAGCCTAAAACGCTTAAGCTAGATTCTATAGAGCTAGCTTAGTATCTTTTAATCTATAGGCTATAATTTTAAAGCTTAATATAAAGTTATAGATACTAACCTCTACTAGGCTATCCTCTATCGACGCTAATCCTTAGATCTCTTAGACTTCTTATAACTCTACCGAAGCTCTTTTATAAATAAATCTTATAAAGAACTAGATTACTAGTTACTAAGAAAGCTCGCTAATACTAATTTTCTAGACAGTTATTATATTAGCGAAAGGTATAGAGTAATTAGCTTATAAAGTAATTCTTTTAATAGCTAAGATATATATACTTCGAGTAGTAAATAAAGCTCTTAGTAAATGTTATAGAGCTAGAAAGACTTATATATATTAAGATAGTATACTTACTATAGAGGATATATAGAATATTCTAGTATAGAAAGATATAGATAAGTAGATTCGACGCGATATATATATAGAGAGAGGTAATCGAAAGATAGAGTAATTAACTAGTAGACGCTATAGTACTTATAGAAAAGCTAGTTATAATATATAAACTTATAGAGTAGATGTAGATATATCTAGTTTATTAGATTCTTAGTAGTTTTAGTTAAATTTATATATTATAGTTATTTAATTATATTTTAAAGTAGTAGAGAAGTAGAAAAGTATATAGAGTTCTAATATATATAGAGTTCTAATAAACTATATTACTTTTAAATTTAATATAAAAAGTAAGCGATTTAATTTATAGAAAGTTCTAGTATAAAATTTATAAATAGCTATATCTTTCTAATAATCTTATAGAGTTAATTACTTTATAAAAGCGAATTAGCTATAATTCTAGTAGATAAGCTATAAATACTATATTATATAACTATAATTAATAGAACTATCTCTCTTTTTATATAACGAATCTAATCTACTAGCTCTCTAGTAGTTATTCTTATCTATAGTTATTATATTTTCTTAAAAGTTATATATATATATAGTTTATACTTATTATACTAACTAGAGGTTTAGGCGCTCGAGTACTTAAGGACTTCTACTTACTCTTCTTAGAAAGTAAGCTTTATACTTAAATAAATACTTTAATACCTTCTTCTCTACCTACTATAGCGTAACTAAGTCTCTAATCGCTTTATAGCTTAATAGTTATAAGCTCGGTCTAGTACTACAACTATAATTATACTTCTCTATATAAATTAATATATAATAAGTATATTACGATTATAACTATTACGCTGTTATAGTATAATCTATACCTTCTTTACTATCTACTAGAATAGCGAGCTCTAGCTTCGATAATAATATACGCGAAATCTCTCTTAGAGCTTAAAAGAACTAGCTAGACTAGTTCTTAATACTACGGATTAACGCTGTTTAGAAGAGAGTATAGGAATACTTTAACCTATTAGCTCTAAATATACTCGATATATTAACTAAGCTTAAGCTAGTCTTAGTTAATACTCTTATTTAAGAGTACACTTAAAAGAGATTCGAGACAGAGGTTACTATAGTATTATATACTCTAGAAGTATATAATACTCTCTTAGAAAGCGAGTAGAAAGAACTATAAATTCTAACTCTATCTACTCTCTAAGATATAACGATTCTTAAACTAACTAACTAAGGTAACTAAGTATCGCTAGAGTTTATTCTTATAAAGAGGTTTAATCGTAGACTAGATGTTTACTCGGAGGTAAACTCGTTACTTAACTATAAAGCTATTAAGGTAGTAATAATAATATAATATTAAGTTAAGTATAAAGCTTCTATCTAATAGTAGATATACTAGTTCTTATATAGAACCTTCGTCCTCGCGTACTAACCGTTAGATCTTCTAGATCCTTAGATCCTAAGCTCTAATATAAGCTCCTATAAGCTCTAATAGTCATGTGACTCGATAAGCGAGTCACGTGTTTATAGTATAATGAAATCCTTAGATCGCTTAGCTACTCTAATCGATCCCTTAATACTATAAGAGTATGTAATAGTACTTAACCTGTTAGAACGCTGCCTAGTCTTTACTAGTTATATATATATATAATTTATAATACTATTCTCTTCTTAGTCTAGTATATCTCTATACTTAAGTATAACCTAAGAAATATCGTCGAAAGGCTAGAGGCTCTCTTCTTCTTTTAATATGTTCTCTAAAACGTAGAAGTATAAATAATATATTCTACTTTCTAAAACTATCTAGATATACGATTCTGTTATTATACCTTATTCTAACTACTAACGTTATAATCGGAAATACTTTATTCTAAATAATAAGTCGTAACGATATAGAGAGTGTGTTAGATAGAGCGTTAAATGTAACGCTCTTTAAGAATTAAATAATAACCTCGAAAGTATTCGTCTTAAGGAAGAGTGTCTTAAATTTAAGAGAGATATAGCTTTTAAGGTAGCTATAGCCGGTCTAGCTTATATACGCGAGCTTAAGCAGCGCTAATAAGAACTTCGAGAGCGAGGTATTAACATAGTCTGTTATAGGCTCTATACTCTTAATGAATTAGATACTACTAAGGAAAGAGAGAAGATATAGAATAAGAAATAAGAAGAAAAGAAGTAGCGAGAGGAAGCGGCTATCCGGTTAGCTACTCTTCTATCACCTAACGCCTTCGACCCTGCTCTTAACCTAGGCCTTAACCTAAACTTCTTTAAGACTTTCTCTTCTAACCACTTATTATAGTTAGACCTAGGTTTTAAGAGTAGAACTCCTCTAGCTTCGCCGAATACTAGCTAATATTCTCTTTTAGTTTCTAAGTATTCTCTAAATATAGATAATCTAACTATTTAATTAAATACTTAATATTACCTCTAATAAGTTTATAGTTAAGAATCTTTTTAACCTTATACTTAGTATTTAGGTTAACTAGCTAGATCTCTATAAGTAGAGCTAGTAGTACTTCTAGTAGTACTAGTTTAAGAAGTAAGATATAAAATACTAGAAAGATATTTATTATTTTTAGTAGAGCTAGTTTATAATTTAAAGATTCTTTTACTTACTTGATTTTAAACGGTCTAATATATATATAGTCTAGTTTTCTACTTAGTCTCTTTATATCGATATTTTTTCGCTATAAGTAGACTTTATCTCTCTCTTTTAGTATTAGCTTCTAACTATATTATTTATTATAGTAGTATATATTATACTCTACTATAAACTATAAGTTCTCTATAAGTTCTCTATATAGGCTTTTAATCTTTAAGGCTAATACTTAAGCTAACTAGTTATTACTTATTATTTTTATTAGACTATTATATACTAGTAATTTATATCTAAAGTTAGTATAGAATAGTAATATAAGTATTATTTCTATAGTTAAGCTATTATATATAAACTAAGCTAAAGGTAATAGTTCTACCTAGTTGTTCTACTAGTAGTTTATATAGTAATAGAGGTATATTTCAACTATTTAATTTATATATTTATTCCCTCTATTAGTCTAGAGGTAGAAAGCTATCGAAAGCTTTCTTTTTACATCTAATCGCTCTATAAGAGCGGTCTAGAACTTTAAGGTAAAGAGCTTATCTCTATCTAAGAGTATTTCTTTTAATATTCTATATCTTAAGATTATATCTCTTAAGTATATAAATACTAGATGTTCTACTATACTTAACTCTATATATAGTATTAGTATTATATATTTAGTAAGTCTTTCTATAATAACTAGAATTAA
>LKTO01000791.1:0-18502 GCA_001399465.1 Hymenoscyphus scutula
ATAGTTTTCATGAAATATAGTTGTTTTTCACCCCAAAGCCATGAAACGAGCGGGTCCTATTGGCCCGCTTAGCACACTTGGCATTTAAGCTTGGGCCACTGCGTTCCTGGCCGCAGCTGAGGGGATATCCAGTAGGCTAACATTACTCGGAAGCATGCAGTCGGCAAGTCAATCCAATTCTTCTCTGAACAGGAGGGTCGTGAACCTCATAGGCTTAACCCTAATTATGATAAACACGACCCGGAACCAGTACACATCCACCGCGTTTCTAACATATTTCATTCAATTGCTAATGGTTTGCAGTTCTTTGAAGAAGAAGACATTGCAGAATTGGGTTATGCATGGGAAAATAGAGTAAGAACATAGTGCAGTCGAGGATTTCTAGAATCGGATTTTAGTGACATTTCAACATAGTTCGTTGGTGGGACGTGTAGCATTCTCGCCGATCTTGATCACTCATGTTACATATACAAGAACGACTCAATCAATATTCCCTTTTTAGCGGAAACAATTAACACGTTCCCATCTTGGAAAAAATTCGAGAGAAAAAAGAATTTACCAAGACGAAAGCTGGACCGTTTCGGAGACGGAGCAAAGGCAAGCAGTTTTCCCATCCCGAGCCAGTATTTTGAGAAAATCCAGCAGGAGAGATTCTGGAATGTACGCGTTGCGTCACTTGGTCAAGCTGCTTTGAAGGTCCCAAAGATATTTGGCGCGTTGTTTATAAAGGGACCTGAGGAACGAGTCATGCCGATCAGAGGGGAAGACTACGAGCGCGAGACGGGCGTAAGTTTAACTCCCTCTATTCTTGAAACCCAGGAATCCGGAAAAATCTATGCCACTACTAAAAGTTGTGTTCTGGAAAAGCTAAATCATTTTTGCTTTACTCTAGGACGTAGATCCCGGTTCTTATAGCTCGCCTCCACCGCCTCTTTTCCAGAGCGGTTTGGAAGAATGGAACTATGAGCAGTCTCAATTAATTAAAACGTACGGAGTCCGAACGGCACTTCGCGAACAACAGAGTTATAAAACAAAATTGAAAAAAGGCAAGAGGGGGGAATATCAGGGAAGGCTCGAGAAAGCAATTTCGGCATTCCGTGAAAAGAAATATGCAGCGACTGAGAAATACTTAATGGAAATAGAGGGCGATACCCTTGCTGTCTTCACGGTTCAAGTGTACCTCCTTTGGAACCTCCTACCAAGCCCGGTCAATGAACGGCACCTTGGAGGACGCGAGTTTGAAGTGAAGAAAGCATTTTATAAAGTGATTGCCGAAATTGCCAAGCTGAGATGGAAATATCGTGCAAGTTTTATGGAAAAGGTGTACTCGGAGATTGCGGATATTTTAATCATCCACGGAACTATGCAACCCGAGGACAAGAAAGCGGTTGATTTTAGAGCAATAGTGAAAAGAGCTATAAGGGATCTCGAGTTACCTAGATTGAAAAAAAATAGCACAAAAGATGACGGAGCCACTGGAGGAGAATCTGGAAAGAGAGGCAGAAACGGCGATGGTTCGGAAGACGACGAGGAAGCTGAATCGCCTTCTAGAAAGAAGTCGAAAGAGAAAAGCACGGAAGCTCCCAAGACATCACCCAAGAGAGACGAAGGGAAGTAGAAAAGGTAGGGAGATGTCCCAGAAGTAGATCAGAAAGGTAGCTCCGATTCTGAATTACCTCCCATCGACATAGAAATTGGTTTAATTGGGAGGAAAAGAGTAAAATAGGGAAAGGGAGGGGGAGGTTAGGAGGAAGCGGAGGCTTGGTTGTCAACATTGAAGAACTTACAAGTCATCTGAGTTACTCCGGAATCATCATTCTGCTTATCTTATGTATATTAGCTTAGAAGGTATGTATACATTAAAACAGACCGCGCTACTTAGATAAATAAAGTTAGCTAAGCACTTCAATGGAGCAAGTGGAGTTTAGATGTAGAAGGTATACGTTCAACTGCAACATTTTATTTAAAGTAGCTGTATTGATTCAAGTAATGAAAAAGGATCTATAGAATTAAATAAGAAAGAGGACCGAATTTCAACACGCCCAAGAAACAAATCAGTAAGAAGTAGGCCGAGAGGTATGTAAAGATTGGTAAGTCTCCCAGGAACTTCCGGCAAGAATTGGCGGCAAACGTGTTACTATTACAATTTACTAATTTCAGGTAGGATAACAGTTTTAAAATAATATAGGTCAAGGATTTACTAACGAACAACGACATTAAAATAAGCGGCTTCGCTTAAAGAACATGAATTAAGGTCTATGTCGACGACTCTTATAATAAATAAAAAAATACTTTGTCTAGATTAATTACTCCGCGTCTTCTGTAAAAGTAATACACTAAGAAGCATAAAACATTTTAATTCACTGTTGGAACACCCCGAATCTTACAGTAATACAATACTAAGACCAAGTACTGTGAATAATTGCAATGAGTCTATTCATCACTGTTTTATGAATCTAATCTAATGGCCAAAAAGCTTTATAAACTAGCGATCGCTGTCACAGAAGCTGTAGAGTCGGAGAAGAAGTAGGGAGAAGTCGCATACGAACAAAACACTATTTCTTGTCCATAGTAGCTATAACTTTGGAAAAGGAACTTGAACAAATCGTCCTCGGGAATCCTTCCTATAAGGAGCTATTGAAGACTACTTCTGATTTGGTAAGATTTATCCTTTGGCTTCATGTAGGAATTCCCTCAAGAAGAAATTGAGACTCGGACTAAGAAAAAAAGAAGATTTCCCAGGATTTAAAGTACTTCATACAGCGGTATTTATCTGAATTCTCCTTGTTAAGTACTTCTCTTGTAGACTTGTACGTCATTAAATCAACTCGAGGTATTAATTTCCTAAACGTTATAATTATTTAAACTGCCCTAGCTGAAACAAGTGACTGCAAAATCCGGTGACTGGGAGGAATTTTGCCGGCATTTGCCACCCGTGATAAACATTCATTGGCCGCCATGTCTTGGAACTACCAACCCGTGGACCTGTTGATAGCCTTTCCTTCACGTGACTCAACCTGGGAATGGGGAACTGAACCTTCCTAACCACAGGTTCATACCAGAATGCTCACATGTTATTGTTTCACTAATGAAAGTCTTGATTTCTGGCCAGTCAGAACAACTAATCTTTCTATTTATCCTGCTGATCTGGAACTTATGACCCACCCCACTAGGGACCCATGAACCTTGGCCTGCACGCCTACGGAGGTAAACAACTATCACTTTAAAAGGACTGCAGTGTAACACTCCTCTACAGCTCTACTGACTCCAGGCGACATCGTCATCGATTTGGAGCCTCATCTTGAATAATTAAAAACTTCGATCTCGACGGCATTCTGGAAAGTCCTCTTTCTCACCGCCATTTGGCATTCGAAAATAAACATGACGGGAATCAAATTCTACGGTTCACAAGTCGGAGGACGTAGTACGACAGCAAATACGAACACTGGGTCACCTCTCAGCCTCATCCAACAAGACGTTCTCTCCGCATTGTCCTACGTTGCATTTATTCCATGGATATTCCTCCCCTTATTTCCACAGCGATCGGGCCGACTCGGAGAATTATCACCAAGTTGGAAAAATATATGGGCGTGTTTTCTGCACGCTATTCTACTACTTCTCCAGCTCCCGTTCTTGTTGAGTGTACCATTCTGGTTCTGCTTTCCGGTATGGATGGTTGTAGTTGGAGTGGTTGCGTTTTTGGTAGTGAATAACGGAATTTGTTACTTTTTGAACGGCAACAGGATGGAATTCAAAAGTAATAAAGAGTATGCCGATGGAGCTGGTCATACGAGTGAGCAGTGGGTGTATTTGAATGGAGTTGCGGCTGGGTAAGCGAAACCCCTTTCCAACTTCGAAGTAAGCAATGACTAACGCAAAAACTCGTAGAGAACACTGGCTCCAAACCAACCTGGATCGTCTAGCTTTAACTTTCCGTCGTCCAATGATCGGTTTACATAATAAAACGTAATTCTGTCATAACCTCACCAAAGTTTCATACGCTAATTTCCCACAGCAACGGCATCCTCTTCGATATCATCCAATGTTTGATTCAACGGAATTTTAAGTACGCTACCGACGATATCAGAACTTGCTATAGCAAGGTAAAGTCAATTCTTTACATGCAGCATATAACCAAAGTAGTGTTTATCATGCACTCTCAAGGGGCTATTGAAGGAGGAATGATCATCGACTGGCTCTTGCAAGAAGTTCCGATGGACCTGCTTGCAAAATTGGAAATCTACACATTTGGAAATGCAGCGAATCATTTCAACAATCCACATAAACATTTGTCATCCCAGGAAAGAGCATTATCACTCCAGACACGTGGAAAGAGACCAGAACAGGGGAAAGCTATTCATCATATCGAACATTATGTCCATACTTTCGAGTTCGTTTCGAAATGGGGAATATTACATTTTCTCAATCCTAAAAAGTCATGCCCGGAGATGCCTAGATTCATGGGTCGAGTCTTCCAAAGAGAAGGAAAGGGCCATCTCTTGAATTTACATTACCTCGACAGCATGTTTCCTTTGGAAGTGGCCCCAAAACCGACAAGTGGTTCTGGCAAAGGTGGAATTGGCGGAAGTGGATTTTTGGGGGCGGACGTCAAAAACTCGTTTATGGAGGAGGAAATAGAATGGGTTGGGAGAAGAAGAGAGGCGAGAGAAGGGCTGAGAATATCAGCTAGATCCACAGAAGACTTATCACTAATTGGAAGAGAAACTAGTGAAGAGGACGACGAAGACAATGGAAATGTCGGAGTTTACGACGAGAGCCCAATTTCCACACGGCAAGGCAGTTTCCATGACTCATTAACAAATGGAGTAGGAATGAGGAAGTACAAAGTGAAGGATTTGAGTAGACTTTGGCAATATAGAAACGGGCGCAGTCCGCAAGTTGATGATGTTGATGTTAAGTTGGGGAGGACTGGAACGGCTTGATTGTTCCCGGAAGAGGTTCTAGAGCCCTGATGTAATTTTATTTCTCAACACAGCGGCTTTGTGTTGACGAGGGTCTCTCCAGAAAGATGCTCTCAAAGCCAATTGCCACTATATTTCCTTTCGATACACAATTCATTAAGGAGAGCACAACAAGCCCTGCCCAGCCCAGTGAGAATTTGGCATGATGATGAAATACATACCGAAACTTGTGGTTCTTTCGTGTTGTAGGCTCCACACCAGTGTAACGACACAACAAACCTAGAACCATTCAATCGATAAGCTCCGCCGTAACTGATTAAAACCCTAAGACTATGAAAAGTTGAATATATCCTAATCAAATGTACTTTAGTACTCTCCTACCTTTCTAAGTAATAAATATTATTCTAAAGTATATATAAGTAAAGCTAAAAAGATACTAGCCTTAATTATTTTAGATATAATACTAGTGTTGGTACGACCTGGTAGTCGTGACGACGGCGAATACGGGATTCAGGTCACCTTCTCTTTGGAGGTAACTAAATCGGTGTATTCATTTGTGCGTAAAGAGTAAAGGTAAAGAGAGGTGGTACTCTACGAGCTTAAGTATGTGAGTGGCAAGCCACTCACATGACCTAAAGCATGTAGATCCACTAGGCTCTCGTACAAGGTGCTATTCACCAGAATTATATACCGACAACTAGAATCCTCTAAAAAAACCTTTCTAACTTCATCTTAACTAAAGTAACTAAAGAGAAGAGTAAGAGACTACTAGGTAAGAAATAATTCCTTTAATATTTAATAATATAATACTGAAGAAGTATATAATAAGGTGTAATAGATTAAGAATAAATAATATATAGAAGAGAGAATAGTATAGTACTATATTAGGTTTTAGCTAGTTAAACGAAAATTATTTAACATTTTAAAATTATATGTAAATTACTAGAAAGTATAATAACAGTTTAAAATATAACTTAAAATCCTATTAAAGTACTTTTAATATATAGAGAAATAACATATAATTTTAGTTAGACTTAAATATATTATATTAGGTGTTAATAATAGAAGTTTAGAATTAGTAGACTCTCTTTAGTATATATATAATTTTAAAAAATAATACCTTTAAGATAAGAAGCTACTTTTCTCTACTTAATAGTTCTATATATAACTAGTCTTACTATTATACTTTAAAGGTAAGAGATTTACATTAACTTAATCTAAAAAGAGAAATTTCTATCCTAAATAAAGAAACATAATAGAAGGTATACTTCTTAGGTTTTAAAAGGAGTATTACAGACCCGATAGTATCAACAAGCCTATATACGTAGAGAACCCGTTCTCCCCCGGTAACAATATTGAACAGAACAGAAATGCACCACATTAACCGCGATTTTGAAAGCTAAAATGGACCTTGAATACGGACCATGTAGATATCTATATGACGAGGGGCCATTATTTCCTTCTCCCGTCTTTTCTCGAAGCAAAATTAATTTGCTGGAAATTGGTTTAGAGGACGACGAGCAGACGTGCTCACGACTGCAGGAATCTGAAGAGTTCGGGGCCGCAGTTGTCTTGCGTTTGCTATTCAAATGTATAAAGACTGATTGAAGAACGGATCATGCCTCTCCACAGCTTTAATTCTAAACCAGACCTCTCACTTTAGCACCCCCAAGGAAAGACTTCTCAATTTTGAACGGAGCACCACCCATCACAATGGAATATATTATGAGCTATACTAGACAACGTGCTCCTGAAACTCGGACACGAAATGTAAAGAAAAGTCATTAATTAAAATTCCTAGTTAGATACCTAGGACCAATCCCCATTCTATACACCCTTCCCATCCCCTCAAACACCATACTCCGTACTTTGCTATCCCATTACCTCCCCAATACCTATTTTCACATCTCCTCTCTACAAAACAACAAGAAAACCCAACCCCGCGGCCCCGGCAGCAGCCATAGCACCCATCCTTGATCTCCCCGTTTCCACAGCCCCTGCTTTACTCGAACTCGTTTTCGCCGCCGAGTTGGCACCCGTGCCAGTAGGCGTAGCAGTAGGGAGGATATTCGAGAAGCCGTTCTTAGTGAGGATACTGTTTTCGGCGCTGGCGACACTGGCAAAAACGCTTCGGAGACCTGTTGGGAGTCCTTCTAGGTAGTCGGATGGGACGGCGGATTGTTTTGCTGCTTTGGGGGTGTTAGGCCAATCGGTGTTTTATATACAGGCTGAAAGATATGATTGAGAGCGATGTAATGGGGGGACGTGAGGTGAGATGGAATACGGAAGGGGAAAAGACTTACCTGCAGCAGTAATCGAAGCCTGCCATTTCGTGACGCTTTCTAGAGCCGCGGTATCGGTGGCAACTGCTGAGATGACAGAGTTGAATGCTGGGTCCGTGACCAGTGCCTCAAGGTAATCTTCCAGTTGTTTTTGGACATCGCTACTTTGTCTACACCAGCGGTTAGTCCCCCGTAGTGAAGTCCTTCCGAAAGATATGATCATACTGAGGAGTCTGGGGCTCAGGGGAACCGAGAGCGAGAGAGGAGAAAAGGCCAACGGCTGCGATGACAATGGTGAAACGCATCCTGAGTTTTGATTTGTTGGAAGGAGTGAAGATAAAGTTGGAAGATGATGGGATAAGAAAGTAAAGACTGGAGAACAAGTGTCGAGTGGATTCGATTTGGCGGATAACGATGGAGGAGTCAAGCTACTTGTAGACAAAACCTGTGAATGAAAAGGTAAACACGGCAACGAGACCCCAGCAACCAATTTGTGAATGTGGAATGAGGGGGTGATCTGCTCCTTCCAGAAATTCCTCACGTGGATTGACCACAAGGAATGAAGGTGGGCTTGGCTTCAATTGATCTCCTGAACTAGATCTCTCCCTCCTCTCCTGTGTCGAGAGGTAAATGATATGAGCTTTTACCGCTCGTTCAACTTTGATCCTTGCATTGTTTCGTTTCCACCAAGTGTTACAGCGCTATACTCAAAAGTCCAATGACTGGACGAGAGGGCTCAGAATGGGGTGTTGCAATTTGCATATCAAAAAACAGTCGCAAGTTATTGTTTTCCTGTGCCTTTGAATGAAATATTTCAAGGGCTAGAACTGCTAGAGAATGAAGCGGAGTTGCATACCGAAAGGATGCGGAGGAGGGGCACAACATGGAAGCAGATGACATGACGGACTTGTATCATATTACTCGGTGCTTGCTCATATAAGGTTTCAATGAATTTCGATAGCGAGCTAAAATACCAAAGTTCACTTCATATACATACCACAATAATGATTAATATCGTTGGATTGTTTCGTCATAAGCAGTGGGGGCAGACATGAAGTGGCAATCTTCATCTCCTTCTCGCTTTCATAACTTCCGCGATCAGGATTCATTCTGATGCTATTCTCGGAAGTCTCACTTCGAGGGTCGGTTCAATATCATGAACCCACACTGTGGCTCCTTTGGAGATAATTATGTGAAGACCAATCTCGGAAATTAGAGGTCCCTCGGTGATAAGATGGAGACAAGTTAGGAACTCGATCAAACCTTCTTTCCGGCTTTTAATAGATCGGAAACCTTAGGGGGAAGTACTAGGGCACTCCGATCATTCCTCTTGTAAAAATCGACAATCACCATAGCTGTCTTTTCTGGGAGGTCTTCGTGTACGAAATGACCAGCTTCCGGAAAGACCTGTAACGAATACTTGCCTGTTTTTTTTCGTGAGCAGTGGTGCATGAAGTGAAAGTGGAAAATGAATTACCTTGCATTTGACCAATCGTAAGTTCGGTATCCAATCGATCAGTTCCAGCAAGTAAGAGTAACTTTCCTCCGCGTGCTTCGAGGAACTTTTTGCTAAGTCCAACGAACCATCCTTCCCAGAACGGTTGGGTTCCAGCAAGGTCCGTTTTCCAAGTCCATGGCTTGGGTCCGGCGTTCTCGTTGTGTATCAGTAGTGGAGGGACACTTGTTCGAGCTGAAAGAGAGTTCCGAATTGTTCTTGTTCGAATATGCCATTCAATACCAGACTCCAAAGATGGAAATCCCGATGGCCGAGTGGATAGATACGTTTGCATGCTTTGCAATGCATCCATAGCAGATCCCTCTACAACATCGAGAACAGCATATCCAAGGACGGAATTACCTAGCTTGCCACCTTTCGCAACATCTGTAATGACCGCCCCACCTAGTGAGTGTCCGATGAGTACCAAAGGAGGTAATACTTGCCATCCCATTTGTATCTTGGCTTTTTCAATCACAGTCAGAAAATCTGCGCTGAGAGTTTCGAGACTGAGATCCAATATTTCAGGCTCTGGTATTATAGTCGTTGAACCATGCCCTCTAGCATCGAGTGAGAGCACACCGGCGGATGGTAGTTGTTTTCGTATCTCGGCTGTCAACAAGGAGAACGAAAGACCTGATGAACCCGCTCCATGATGTGTTACGAAGAGCGGTGCGGTGCCGACTGGGGAGGTAAGGTAGGCATGATGGGTAACAGTGATATGGTTTATGGTGGATTCGAGGAAGAGTTCGCGTTCGAAATAGGTTGTCCATGGGACTTGGTTGAGGGTTCTTTTATTCGGGGATCTGGAGAGAAAGGATTCAGTTAGCGGCCACGTAAACATTTGAAGAGAACCAACCCTTGCGGGCGCGCAAACAATCTCTGATCCGAGGAGGGTATTACTGTGCCTGTGGAGGAGGCAGATGATGCGGAAGAAGCAGAGGAAGAGTCGTCATCTGGTGGGACGCCGAGACTGAGACCCGTGTCGAAATGATCGGTCTCTTCCTCCTCGTCGGCTTCGTTGAAGGGGATGGGAGCGGGAGCGGTTGCTGGAAAGCCAGCGAGTTTGGCTCTTGCGAATTGTCTCTGGAAATCACTCATAGCGAACAACAGGCTCTCAAAGGTGACCTGGTGACACGACCTAGGTAAGGTTACGGTGATCCCCCGGTGAGGGGTGGTCGGTTCACGAGCTTGGAGCTGGACCTGGAGTTGGACCTGGAGCTGGAGCTGGAGCTGGAGCTGCGTTGTTGCCAATCGTACCGTGTTACTCAAGCTGCGCATGTGTTGCACTGCCCGGGCGATACCAAGTGCAGGCGTATAATGTTGATCTCTGAGATTTGTGTTGCGTGGATTAAGGAGGGAGGGGGAGGGGAAGGAGGAGGGGAGGGGAGCTTTGTGGATGGTGCACGTGCCTTGATCAGATTAGATTAGAAAAGCCATCATAAATAACTGTAATGTAGGTTGCGAACTACGGCATCTAATATGTACTAAACTATAATAGCGACTGAATCTTAAGTCGCAAATCGCAAGTTATAAATTGGCAATAGGAAAAGTGAAGAGGAAGTAGGTACTATCGTATGTAAGCAAAATCTAGGAAGTTCACATCCCCTCTTTCTCTTTCTTTCTCTCTTCGTTTTTCTTTTTTGTCCTATGTCCTCTTCCTTTTTTACAAATATTAATTATTTACCCCTTATATTATATTATAGAAAGAAGATGACAGCTGGAAACTATCAAGTAGGAAGTACCTAAACATGTTCTCTCATTACCATTTAAGTATATTCTTAAATGAAAGAGGAGAGAACAAGATTAATCGAGACTCGCAGTATAAGATAGGGAGTAGTTAAAAGTTAAACAAGTCTTAGGAGGAATATTCCTTCGAAGTGTTTCCTTCCCCTCTTTCCCCTTCTTAATCTCTCCCTTCTTCATCTCTCTCTCTCTCTCTCTTTCTCAAGCTAGATTATAAGAATTATACACAGGGTGAAAGTTGATTTTATAGCTAGTTGAGAAAGAGTGTAATTTAAGTGTATATTCTTTATGGGCAGAAAGACACAACTTAACTTGAAAAGGCGTGATTTCTCTGCCGATATAAAATAATAGACTTTACGATTCATGATTTGAGATTCAGTTGGTGTTGGAGTTTCCTGTACTCAACATGTCCTGCCAGCACAACCTAACATTATACTAGAGATTTACTTTCGAGAAATACAAAGCGTTGATTGGCGAAGTGATCGAAGATCAAAAAGGAAGAATAAGAAAGAAAAAGAATAGATTCACGAGGAGCCAACTTGCTGATCCTCCAAAACCACCGGTAAACTTCGAAGCATTTTTTCGAGGATCGGAAATATAGTATTATGGGTAGTGTTGAAGTCTTCACTTCCACTTCCTACTCCTCAGTTGACTCTTGGTTTGTGTTGAGGAGGTGCTGCCGAAGCGCTTAAGCCCAAGTTAGGGATTATATGAGCACTCTGATCCGGTCCGATCCCATATGGAGGCCTCTTTTGCCATTTTGGGCGAATTATTTCTGAATCTTTTTCGAAGCCGTCAGCATCCAAAGTGTCTGGGTTTTGTCAGTTGTGCTTGGTGGGACAGCTGTATTTGTGTATATTGATGCTGCTGATGTGGATATATTGGCCCAATATCAAAGTTGGTGAGGTTATTGCTGCTGTCTACTCACGCCGTTGTGATTATCACAGAATTTTATTTGGCCTCGGGAGTGGGAAAGGCAAGGTTTGTTCCAACTGTGTAAACTAAAGAGTTATACGCCTTTCTCGGCACACCAGAACTTCAAGGCGAGTCTAGCGTTTGGGAATGTTTAGTCTTCTTCTTGTATTGTTCATGGAAATCCTCAGTGTGGTGGAAAGGTCAACTATCGTAGTTTGAGGCTCAGTTCTCAAGTCATAAAACTACCTATAGTTTTAGATAAAAAAGTAGAACTAAGTAATAAAATCAAAGAACTAACTATACTAACTACTACAGTTTTACAAAACTAGGTGTTCTAATATATTATCATTTCAATGTTGTTGGAGTAGTATCTCACTATTACCGCTTCTACCTTTTCAGCTATATCTTCTATATCCCAATAAATTAAAGCTATTCTAAGTCAATTCCGTCGATTTAATAGGGTAATCGGGACCGGCGGAAATAGCGGTTCCTGTAGTAGGGTATTGAGATCTTTGCCTCGGCGAGAACGGTGTGCCGAGAGCTAATTATAGAGCTAGAAACTACTGAAATAAGCCTAATTACGCTAAGTGTAAGCCTACATTCTCCGAATTCTCTAAATTATAAATAGTTTATGTATAGTTTTAAAACAACGTAGTTTTACTATAGAGAACTGAACTACCTGTAGTTTTGAAGATTTAATCTAAAACAAATCGTAAAACTACCTAAATCGGTTACTCGGGTACTTAGTTCTTTAAGAACTATACAAATTGTCTACACTGGAAATCCTCGAGACTTTCGCGGTTTTGATCCTCCTTTGCGAGAACGATTTCTTCAGGAGGCCAGGCCAACTTTTCCTTAGAAATCATGTCAATTTAGTCAAATCCGGTGTTGGGGCCACAGCCACCTAGGTCGTACTTCATTTCGTAGAAAGTTGAGGATGAGGCCATTTGCTTTGAGGTGATTTATATTGAGAGAAAGACAGAGATAGGTGGAATCGAGGGCACAGGGTCGTCCTGTAAATCGAGGTGTTGTTCGAGAAAGTGTCAAAAAAGATGTTGTGTGTGGGTGACGCGACTCGGTAACCTCTTGAACGTAGCCTTACAGTAAGTTATAACAGTTACCTTACCAGCACTAAACGAAGTTTCTCGGTACCAATATTATTAGTGATGCCTCTATCTATATATAAGGGACGGTTTTCGAATTGTCTGTAACCGAGTAAAGTGTGTTTAATTAATAATAAGATTGCCTGTATAGCGGAAACATCCTTGGTCAATTTTACCGAAGTTTGAATCCACCTGTTTTTCAGGGATCTCTCTTTTCACGTGCTGTTTTGATTGATTATTTCCCAAGCCATTTTTGTGTGCAACGAATATTATTTAGCAACGACGTTTCTCATACCCCAGGCAGCCAAGATATCAGCTACAATTATTTTACTGCCGATGCCTTAGCAATTCATCACAATCTTTACTAAGGATTGTCGATCCAGTGACGAAGGCATCGTTGATTTGACATATGTAGTCAAAATTCATAAATTCTGGGGCTGAATGTTACAGATAGTAACGCTGTGCCCAGTGGTAGAAAGCTCCTTATTAATAAACTTTACAGGTGAAAGGGAAACACTGTGGCATTGTTATGGGTGATAATGTATAGTAGATTCTTATTAATAGCACAGGGCTAAGAAGGGAGCATTTAGATATTTCATCCATATTCTCTAGAGGAGCTTAATGCAATGGTATTTTATTTGCCGGCTAACAGCACCTGGCAGGGTTCATAGGAAGGCAGAAGGATAATAATAGTACATGTAACGTCTGTGAGGAAACTACTTTGTGGCCTTATCTAGCTACCGGCCTTGACATTTTTGATGCTCACTTCACCGCCAGATCTCCATTTCCACTTCATATCCTTTGGCATTGGATGCCGCACAGTAGTCATTAGGATCCATCCACCTTTGATCCGGAGTTGCACTTCTAAGCCACGCCGCACAACGGTCTTCTAGATGTTGGTAATGTTCCTCTGAGGGAGTTGGTAAGATGTCTTGAGTACCAGCACCAATGATCGCTTCCACTCGTGTTTTCACCTCACAAAATTTAGCTGATGCAGCTTGTCCAGTCCAGCCAGCCTGAATCACATCGGCCAACATCTCAGCTCCGGCTGCAATAGCACCATGTCCTTCTATCAGCCGAGTCTCCATTTGCCTAACTTCTTGCGCAGAGTATATATTCGCGAAAGGGTCAACTCCAGTGAGGATATAGTGAAGACACGAAGCCAAACCAGAATGATCTCTTTTGACGTCTGCTTCGTAATCATAATGGTGTTTTGTTGTAGCGGAGCCGAAGTCGAATAATTTGAGACGATTGCATGAGTCTACAGCAAGATTGCGGACGGCCATATCGCCGTGGTTGAAACCCAGCTCCTCTAGGAAACTCCTGACTGTGAGAAGTTCTCTGACCCAGCTATGACGCATAAACTCATCGGCACCAATCCATACTTGCTCCAAAGGGCGTAAGCGTTCCAAAAACAAGCAGTGCAACGAGTCCACACGTAACCTCCGAGCAAGATTAGAGTGTCGTCGACCAGCCGCAGCATTATACACTGCCAATTCTCTCTCCATTGCAACGAAGCTTCGAACTCCGTGATTCAGATAGAATGTTGCGTCGTCATCTAGGTCGTCTGGAATGATGTACTGGAAGGGCAGCTTAATGACAATGTCGTTGTCAATGGCGTAGACAAGACCTTGAGATGGAGCTTGCCCCATACTAAGACAATGATCAAAGTTGTGGAGGAAAGGGGTGATAAACTTGAATTTGCCCATTTTGACGTCGGGGTTCAGCTTTCCGAGAAATAAAAGGAGTTGATGGCAGAGGAATGATTTATAGTCGAAGTGAAGATGAACCCCCTTTGACGTTACGTACGGGATCGGTCATGGATACGGTTACACGTGATAACCTTACGACCCTGGCGCGGCTCGCGGGTTGAGAAAACACGTGCCGATTTAAAGCATTTGAAGCCGCACCAGTAGGTTATCTACATTCCCTTGGGAAGAAGCGTACTTGTATCAGAACGGCAGTGATCTCAGGATTTCCTATATTGAAATACATTCCTAACCCTCACTTCTCGCAAACGACTGTACTTAAGATTGCTCCATTCACTTCTCGGACACTCTTAGCTGTTTAAACGCTCCTCTGTCAGGTACAAAATGTGACGCTCAAAACAGTCCAACACTCAGTTTGTTCCCCTCCCTGCTGCAACGCAGTCGTCACACCACTTGTTTACTTTATTGTTCGTAATGGAGTGGTTATAGGGGGGGTTTGCGCAATTAGGGCCATTAGGATAGATATCACAATAAAAAATCCTTTCGACACCGTCCGTCTTATGACCACACTTGCGATAGATTGTAGCGAGAGCAGCTTTGGTACACATATTTGCTATCAATGAAGTCGGTCAGCGACATAAATCGGCGACACTCGTATCGCGAAGGGGAAATTAGAAAAAGCTGACCCTTCACTGACCTTGGTTGCTGAGCTGAAATGTGGAACTTTGATGCCTGCTTCTTGCCTTGAGCTAGCAAGAACGGTGTAATTCCAAGGGATTTCTAGCATGGAACAATTAATATTGGATCCGAAAGAGAAGTATATGCTTACCGAAGTACCGGCCGCTGTTGAAGACCTTTGAGTTCAGAAAGTAGCCTTGCTCGAGGGAGTTTTTGGTTTGTGGCAATGGTTCTAATCATGCGCTGAACCATTGCTCTTATATATTAAGCCCGGTTGAGAAACCAGTCAAAATGGTGCGAGAGCACAAGGCAGCCCTGATAGTCCCACTGATGACGGGGTTCTATGTTGGGGAATTGGACCAATTGCGTGTGCTACAAGGCGTCGATAGATAACGACATGTTGGGAACCAGTTGGTCCTTTGAAGGTTGAATGGGTCAAGGCCCGTTCCACACCAGCCCACCCAAGTATTTTGCCTCCAGAAGATGCGGGCACCAATGAAACGCTGTATATATACGACACCATGCGGTTAGATCAGGAAATTCTCACTAGATGCTACTCACTCACCTGTAGCATGCTATACCTTTTAATTTTTTATGCGACGTTCTATTTTGTTTTTGTTTTGTTAAACCTTCATTTGCTTTCCTAAAGAAAGCACTTACTATAACAAATCTTGATATTATCGATTCATCTACTGAAGCGATGTCTCCAAAAACCTGCCCGGCGAGAAGCCTTAAATGTTGAGAATATTTAATACACTAGGCACCTTAAATAAAGACAGGTCAGTATATATAAAAATCCACCACTAGCAACTTTGCCAACTGGAAGTTAGTCTCCCACCTTTCATACCTAGTATTGTTTAGAAGATCACTGTGAGTGTAAGGATCGTGTAGTCGATAGACCAACACGCCACCAACTGCCCGCCGTACGTAACAATTCCATACAGAAGGACCATCGGCCTTACACCATCTTCTTTCTTTCTTACACTATCACAACCTTTCTTCAACGTTGTTACACATAGTTGTGTAATTCATAATGTCTCGATCTCCACCTGCGATCCAGAAGGCTGACAGTGCCTCTCTTCGTCCTCATTACGAAACACCGATGCAATTAGGCTTCAGAGGCGTACCAGACGCCCAAGGAAACAAAGGCCCAGGCAGATACGTTTTGTTTGAAAACGATGAGAATCTAGCGAGATATAATGCACTTTTTGATCACAACCCAAACCCACCTACCAGCAAAGTTCAAGCGTACGAAAGATGTGGCGCGACCTTTTTCTATCATTGTTCGTCCATCACCTCGAGTACAAGACGGAAAATTTTATGGCTAACGGAGATTAGTATTTGAATGCGAGGACTTGAGGGAACACCACCTCGCATGGGGCGGTCCACGAGACGCACCACCAATGAAGTCTCTGGTTCTGGATATGAGCGGGCGACGTATTGATACTACCCAAAAGAATATAGAAAAAGCAGAGGCGGAGTTAGAGGAAAACGTTTATGGCTTTCATGAGAAGTTTATTGAGGAGGAACGGAAGACTTTGATTTGGCTGAAAGAAAATTTGCGGCCAGGTTTTGAACAACCAACCTGCTCATGTGGATATGGTCTGGAAAAAGAATTGAGCGAGACTAAGAGGACATGAATCTTAGATGCTGAAGGTAGAGATAATGACGAGATTACCTTAGCAAGTATACATTAATTTTATAATAATATAAATGAGTATAGCGAAAAGAATTAGACTAAGATATAATATTATAAATCAGGTTTATTAAATTAAGTAAGGCTGAATAAGAATAATATCTAGGTCTAGGCTTATCTAGTTATTTAAGCTCTCTCGATTTATTACTTGTAACTAACTAAATTATAGATTTTATATAAAAAACTATATTATTTAACTAAAATATAGTAGATATATAAAATAGTCTAAATATAAGATAATATATTCCTATTACTAGTACTATATATATTTGTTGGATTGTAGGACTTTCAGGAGGGCAAGAGTAAAAAGACTTGAATTGCTTGCCTTGCTCTAGAAGAGCAGAGGGCACATATATAGAACTTTGCAATAACCATTGCCGTACCTATCTACCGTGAAAAACTCTTTCCTGCCGGCATGCCCGACGGGCATACCGATATCTCATAAGTGGCTTAATATAACAGATATCACTGTACCTATTAACAGCCCCCTTACGGTTATATCTAATAACAACTACTTCTGCAAAACCATATAGGAAAAAGCAGTTTTTGTGTAGTTCCTAGGAAAAGCCCAGCTGGCATAAAAACCTAGGCGTAAGCCTTTCTCCTTATCCTTCCCAGAGCATCCCCTTGACACATGTCCTGAATACTGATAGTCGTAGAGGCTTCGTAAGGGCGTCGGCAAGTATGTGCGATGTAGGGCAATAATTGACTATAATCTTGTTATACGTAACAAGCTGTCGTACATAGTGGAATTGGACGTTAGTATGCTTGCTCCTGGCGTGGCTCTCTGGGTTCTCAGCAAGCGTAATTGCTGACTAGTTGTTATAGAGGAGTGGAACTGTAAAGTTGTCCTTCAGGTATCGTGAATAGCTAATATCCTATAGTAGCCTACTATACTAGACAGCCTGCTTGCTTGTCTAACAAAGTGCTACATACTCAGCCTCTGTAGTTGACGTCGAGACTGACCGTTGCTTTTTCGACGTCTAGGTAATAATTTCTCTATAGAGCTTGAATATATACCTATAAGTTGATAGGCGATCAGCTGGGTCGCTAGTATAGTCTGAATCAGAGTACCTCTTAAGAGCCTGTAGTCGTTCTGAGTTGCTATAGCGAATAGCGTAGCCTAGAGTGCCTTTTAAATAGCGTAGGATCCGTAATACGTAATTCTAGTGCTATATAGTAGGATTAGAGCAATACTGTGTAAGCCGGTAAATAGTAAAGGTAATATCTAGCCGCGTGCCTCTCTATAAATATATTAGACTTCTAATTACTCTTTAGTATAGGATAACATCTACTTAGAGTTTATTTTACTTAGCTTTCCTAAGAGTCTATATTCTACTCGCGGGGGTAGGATCTACCTGATCGCTACTCTCTAAATACTTACTAGCTAGCTTAAGTATATAGCTTTTCTAGCTAACTATTAGCGTCTATAACGCTTGATTCTATATAATCTTAAGACTAAGAAATATACTAATCTCTTCTATATCTTTAAGCTTATATAGTTTCCTAAACCTCTTCTTAAATAAATTAACCTTGTCTAAAGAGCGTTCTAGTATAATTATATTATTAATATAGAGACTAATAATTAAGTTCTTGTCTCTATTAATAAATACGCTTAGATTACTAAAGAAGAGCTTTAATCTAAACTTAGCTAGGCTATTATAAGCTTTAATATACTACTCTCTTCTAGACTACTTTAGGCTATATAAGGCCTTCTATACCTTAAGTATAACGCTAGAAGATAATAAGAGTCCTTATACTTCTTATATATAGATCTCTATATATATAACTCTATATATAGATATACTATATCTATATTAACTTAATAAATCTTAAGATCCTCTATATACTCTATAGCATCGTACGAGCTGCGATAGACGTATACATAGTGATCGAGACATCACCTCAGTGTGAGAGGCAAGACGCTGTTAAACAATATCTAGAAGCTACTAGTCT
>LKTO01000792.1:0-18380 GCA_001399465.1 Hymenoscyphus scutula
ATATAGTATCTATAAGAAGTCTAGTTATAATATACGAACTTATTAAGAGGCTATAGATACTTCTAGTTTATTAGATTTAGATTTAGATTAATTAATATAATATATTATAATTATTTAATTTTACTCTTTAGATAGCGAGGTAGAGAAAAGTATATCGCTTAGTAATATATATCGCTTAGTAGTAAACTATATTATCTATAATAAAGATAACTATTATAGAAAAGCTATATTATATTCTTAACTAAGAGAATTATAGACTATTTCTATATAATAAAGTATTAGCTCTTAAGATAACTAGTAATCTTATATTAAAGAAACTATTCTAAAGAATTAGAAATTCTAAAAGAAATAAATTTAATATAGTATATAAAGGTTATTATATACTATTAATAAAGCTTCTAGTATATATAAAGTATCTATCTATAATTTAATTAATCTATATAATACTAGTATTAGTTATAGAATCTATACTAAAGTATATATTAAAGTAATAAATAAAAAAGTATTCTAAGATACTAGAAATACTAGAAGAAAGTATAAATAATAAGTATATTAAGTTATATAGTAGAATTATAATAAAAGTAGTATAATAAAAAGTAAATAATATTACTAGAAGTACTAAGATACTAAGAGTTATAAAGAAGATAGTATAAAAGCTAGATCTAAAATAAGATCTATTATTATTATTATTATCTTCTAACTCTAAGAATATCTAAGTATATAGAAGACTTAACTAATCTATTAGAAAGTAAATCTAAATTATACTATAGATTAAACTTAGTAGTAAGATTATTAAGAGTTATACTTATAGAGTAATTCTTAGAGTACTCTAGCGATATAAGTATATAACCTCGCTTATTAATATAATATATTAATTATAATATATTAACTTAACTAAACCTTTAAGAGTACTCTTAGTAGAACTCTCTAGAATATATAGACTAGATATATAAGGTAGTAAGAACTCGACTATAGAGAGAATAATTAAATCTTCTTATATATAGATATCTCTACTTAGGCTAGTATTTAATAAACGCTCTTAGCTAATTTTTAGCTCGTTTTTCGCTTCTATCTTACCTTTCTTTTTTCACTACTATTACTTATATATAATATAACTCTAGATGTTTTTATATAAAAAGTAGTAGAAATTAAAGCTCTATCTCTAGAAATTATTATTCTCTCTATAGTCTATAACTTTCTAGAGAGTCTTTCTCAGGTTACTAATTATATTATCTATTACTTTCTAGAGTATCTTCTTCTACTTCTATGCTTATATACGCTTTAAATCTACCTTGTTCTTTAGTTATTTCTTTCTCTTATATAGTTATTACCTTATATACTTCTAAATCTACTCTATTAGGTTTATATCTAGTAACTATATAGAGTAAAGAAGGCGCTAAATAGAATAGTAGTATAATACTTCTTTAGTTACCTTATAACTATAAGAGCTAGTATTATCTATAACTAAATATATTATCTTCTCTCTCTCTAGTTTATATAGTTCCTTATACTAAGAGAATAACTTTAGCTTAAGATACCTCTTATTAAGCCGATACTAATCTACCTCTCTCTTACCTCTATTCTCTCTCTTATATACTTGTTTATATAGAAATTTATATAATTTAGCTCTCTTTCTAGATACTCTACGTCCTTTACTAGCCTAGTAGTCTTCCTTAGCCTACTCTAGCTAGTTAAACTCTCTCTCTATATAGTATAACTATTATACGTTAGCCTTAGCTAAATACGTCTCTATATTCTTAACTTTCTATGTTATTTCTAGGTCGTATATATAGTAAGGACCTTAGCGAAAACCTAGGTAGATAGTACTAAAGAACTATCTATCCGAGTACCTCTTTACTATCTCTATTTAAACGTCTTTATAGTAGTACTCTTTCTACTTCTACTAACACCTATCTAGGCTATTGTTAAGTTCTATATATAAGGTAGCGATGTCTATAAATACTACTTAGAAGAGATCTATCTTAAGGAGTTGTTTAGCTAACTTAACGTGTTATTCTCTAAGAACTAGAGTAAGTTTAGACTTAAATCCCCCTCTTATAAAGGAGTAACCTTCGTTATATAAGACTTGTTAAAAGGAAGATTCTAAGAGGTTCTTACTAGAGTCTTAGTTGCTCTAAAGACCTAGATTGTAAAGGTGTAATATATTTAACTTCTAGCGTTCGTCTTATATACTTATAACCTTAGAAATAATCTATCGTCGTAGCTTAGAGGTAACTTTAAGTAGTAGTCTAGAGCGAGGCTAATTCTTAACGACAAAGAGTACTAAAAGTTATTAGCCTCGTATATTCCTATTCTAAGTTCTAGTAGCGTCCTCTTAAACCCTTCTTTTAATATCTCTAACCTCTATCTCTAAAATAGACATCTATTCCTCGTCTTTTTTTACCTATAGAAGTAACTCTTACTTATTAGTATTCTGTCTACTTCTACTAACAATTTAAGTACGCTACTAGATAGAGACTTTACATTATAAATGTGACGGTTCTTACCGCTACTATGCCTTAAACCAGCCCCTGGCTAGCACTCGTCGGCTACTATACTTCCCGAGCCCGGCTCGGTTAGCTATAACCCTTAGTACCTCTTCTATATATAAGAGCTTCTAGCTCCTAGGCTTCTGTCCTTTCTTCTCTTCTCTCTTTAGCTTAGAATCCCTCGTATAGACAGTTCTATAGTGTCTAACTTACACCTAGCGTAGTTATACATTTATATATAGTCTATAAGCTATATATGTTATTATATTATTCTAAGCTTACTAACACTACCTAGGAAGGCTATAGATAATCTCTCTACCTGTCTATCTAGCGTGATAGAAGGACTCTACGATCCTTAATTACCTAGCTATAGTACTTTTTAAAAAGGAGTTAAGAAGATCTAGAGACTAGCGAGTCCTAGATATAACTATATAATAAGACGAGTATTCCTTAAAGTAAAATAATAAAACTATAATTACTACGATAGTATCTAAAGTACACTCTATAAGAATAGGATAATACTCTACTAATAATACTAATAATCTAGAGAATATAATCTAGGACAACGATAGCCTACTATAAAACGACAACTTGCTAGCGGCTTAGTTTAAGTACTAGCTAGACTCTAACTACAACGACGCCTCTAAAAGCTTAAACACATTGTAAAAGCAAGTCCGAGTACTTACCTAGAACTAGTCGCGAACCTAGTAATTACTTAAACAGCTCCTTAGCTGCCTTCTACCTCTAAGTAATACTGCCGCTGCCTCCTAGACGGCTGCTCTGTTACTTTAAAATATTATACGATTAATAGAATAATAAACTTTAGAATTAATAATATTAAGCCTAAGTCTAAGTACTAGCTATAAGTACTTAGTAAAACTACTAGACCCTTAGCCTCTCTCTAATAGAATAGACTCTATGTTCCTAGGTTAGAAGATCTAGATCTAAGGAAAATTTAGAAGTAACAAAGACTACTTCTAAGACGAGGAAGATAAGATGTTTTATATCTTTAATCATACGATAGAAGACACCTAGAGACACCTCTAGCCGTAGATCGACAAGGACTCTTAGATACGTTTTATCTTAGTAAGAGAGATAATTAACTACTTAGCCTCTATCTTTATTAATCTAAATCAAGTATAAGACGCTAAGTGGGAATACGATCACAATTGTACTATAAAAAAGACTTAGACGTTTATAGAGTTTTAGACTTAGTTTCTACACCTAGCTAGAGAGGCATAGATCTCTAGAGAGTGCCTTCGCTTAGACCTATATAACAGGTTAACTACTCTACTTTAAAGAGGAATTGTACTAATGTTATATACTCTAGATATATATTAAGAACTAGCAGCTAACTGTTTATCTATAGATATAGAGCTAAGATGTATTACTATAAGAGAGGACCGCTAGAAGTTATACTAGAAGAGATCTACTACACGACCTACTCGCTCCTCTACCTCTACTCTAAGCACTGTTATAGCTTCTGCCCCACCTACTTTCCGACTCCTAGGAAACATACTAGGCCTAACTTCTCGTATAACACCTCTAACTACTTCTTACAACTCTAGCGAGAAGCCTTATAAAGTAAAGCGACTAGTACTAGCAGATGCCTATATTACCTGTTATAACTACTATAAAAAAGGACACTATACTACTACCTGTTCTAAGCTAAGAAGAATTAATCTCAAGGAAATAGACGAAGAGGAAATAGTAGACAAGGAACTCTTATATAATAAGGGAAAAGAGAAACCCTAGGCTAAGACTCCTGCCTAGAGTATACTCTTAGTCTAGAAAAGATTAATTTAAGTTAATTAATAGATAGAAAGTACTTTATAGTTCTATATACTCTAGTAAATAATAGAATTATAGTTATAACCTACGCCTTAATTAACACTAGAGTAAATAGCTTTACTTTTATCGATACTATCTTTATAGTTAATATAGCTAAGTTCTTTAACCTTAAACCTTAGAAGCTTATACGTACTATTATAACTAAAGGGTTCGATAGTAAGTCAAGTAATTCTATTACTTATATTCTTATACTCTAACTCTCTATAGATGCGTACCGATAAACTAACATTCCCTTCTATATCCTTAACCTTAGAAACCACGAGGTTATACTTAGACTTAAGTAGATGGCCTACTTTAAAATATAGCTAAACCTAGAACAAGGAACGCTTATATAGCCTAACGACGAGAAACCCTCTTCGCTAAACTTCTAAAAGGAGATTCGTCTGCCTAGGAGCCACCTACGCCCTCAACGCTACTAGCCGAACCACTAGCGTGATATACTAGCTAGGGAGTATGTAATGAATCAAGAGGATGTACGACGTTAAGACGGCTAGTAAGCGACGACACCTCGCGTAATCCTCTCTTACTCTGTTCGCCTATCCTCGCCTTGTACTCTATTAGAAGAATAGGACTTAGGTTATAAGAGCTAGGAAACAACTGAGATTAAGACTATGACATGTAAGACTATTAGACGGAACACTTATAAATAAGATATACGCGACAAGATACGCTAGATATAGTAAGAGCTACGCCTACTAGACGCTATGCTTCTATAGCCTCTAAGGAGCCCTTATATAAATAAAGAGCTCCCCTCGCTTAATATTACTTATATTTCGGTAAATACTTTTTATATATACTTATACTACTAGAACAACGAGTTCTTTTCTACTAGTCTATACGAATTAGACTAGGTGATTTAAGAGAAAGAGAAAGAGGCTCTTAAAGATAATAATAAAGTAACTGTCTAGGAAATTAAAGACAAGCTTCCTTCTTAGTATAGCTTGTACGAAGACGTGTTCTCTAAGGCTACTTTAGACAAGCTTCTACCTCACCGCTTATATAACTACTATATATAGCTAGAAGCTACTAATACTCTTAATTATAGTCTACTATACTATTATTCTATAGACAAGCTTAAAGCTATTAAGTAGTATCTAGTTAAGAACCTTAAAAAGGGATTTATTAAGTCTAGCTAAGTACTCTTTACCTCGTCTATATTCTTTATACGTAAGCTAAATAGTAGCCTCTATTTCTATATTAACTTCTATAAGCTTAACGCTCTTACTTATAAGGACTACTATCCTCTACCTCTAATTAACAAGACTCTTACTTACTTAGCTAATACTAGATTCTTTATAAAGCTAGACATCTACTAGGCTTTCTATTATATTTATATAAACCTAGAATCTAAAGACCTTATAACGTTCTATACTAGATATAGTTCTTATAAATGTAAAGTTCTTCTCTTTAGTCTTATAAACAGCTCTACGACGTACTAACGCTATATAAACGATATACTCTTTAACTACCTTAATAGCTTCTATATAGCCTACTTAGATAACATCCTTATTTACTTAGACAACCTCTTAGAATATAAGAAATATATAAGAAAGGTCCTCTAACAGCTCTACGATACTAGCCTATAAGTAGATATTAAGAAGTACGAATTTAGCGTTACTTATACTAAGTACCTTAGCTTTATAGTTAGTACTAACAGTATTAAAGTAGACCTAGATAAAGTCTCTATAATATATAAGTAGAAGAAGCCTTATATAGTTAAAGAAGTCTAGTCTTTCCTTAGCTTTTATAACTTCTACCGGCGCTTTATCCGCGACTATAGAATTATTACTAAGCCACTTATACGATTAACAAAAACTTTAACTCTCTTTGTTTTTAACGAGCCTTACTAGTAAGCTTTTAAGGAACTAAAGTAGCGCCTCGTCTCCTCTCCGCTCCTTCGATATTACGATCCCGCCTCGGAATATAAGCTAGAAACAGACGCTTTAGATAGAGTTGTTACTAGTATACTCTCTTAACTATACCCTGATAGCGAATAGTACTCTGTTAGTTACTTTTTAAAGACTATAGCCCCCGCGGAATATAACTACGAGATCCACGATAAGGAGATGCTAGCTATTATACGCTCTTTCGGCTACTAGCGCTCTAAACTCTAAAGTGCGCCCTTCTAGTTCAAGGTATACACTAATTATAAAGCACTTGAGTATTTTATAACAACTAAGCAGCTTACTAGCCGCTAGGCTCGGTGGGCTGAACTACTCTCGTAATACTCCTTTATAATTATATATTAAATAGGCAAGAATAACATACTAGCGAATGTCCTTACACGAAGGGAACAAGACGTCGGCCCGCAGGACAAGCTCAAAGTATTCATTCAGACAAAGGCACTACTTCAGCCAGAACAATTGGACCCAGCAATCCTGGAAAACAATAGCCTAGACCTCGCCCCTCTGGATAAGGCAATGCGCGAGCCAAGCCAATTAATAGAGCGTATTTTAACAGCCAATCGTACAGCAGACTCACTAGCCGCCCTCCGGAAGCAAGCATCGGACCAGCCAGGAGAGTTTCAGCTAGACAATAGACTACTTCTCTACTAAGGACGATTAGTAGTTCCTACGCAAGACACCCTAGTAGCTGATCTAATTCGAGAAGCTCACGATCAGATCTCCTCCGCGCATCCTAGTAAAGTAAAGACAACAAGAATCCTTAGCTAGAAGTACTATTAGAAAGGACTTCCTTAGGATGTAGCCCGGTATATCTACAATTGCTACGCTTGTAAGAGAGCATACGTTCCAAGGGACCGTACTCCTGGATTCCTACACCTACTACTAGTCCTAGACCACCTGTAGTAATATATTACGATGGATTTCAAGTCCTTTCTAAAAGACAAGTTTAGTTATAACACAGCCTATATAGTAATTAACCGTTTAAGTAAGTAAAGTATCTCTATTCCATGCTATAAGACAACAACGGCCAAGGACATAGCCCAGCTGTATGTGACATACGTCTATAGACACCGCGGAGCGCTATAGACAATTGTGTTAGACAGGGGACTGTAATTTGTATCTAACTTCTAGAACGAGTTCTGCTATATACTAGGTATTTAGATTAAGCTGTCTATAGCCTTCTACCCTTAAACAGATAGACAGACAGAAATCATAAACTAGTACTTAGACTAGTGCTTACGCCCCTTTATTAACTACTACTAGAATAACTGGTCTGAACTCCTGCCTATTATAGACTACACCTAGCTAACGCTGCCTTACGAGAGTATTAGAATGTCGCCTTTCGAGCTCCTAAACGCCTACCCTCCTTGTACCTCTTTTAACTAGAATACGCTAAACTCTACTACGCTAAAGGAAAAGCTAAACTAAGAAGAGGTATAGTAGGTGGTTAAAAAGCTTTAAGAGGCATAGGAGACAGCTTATACGATTATAAAGAAAGCGTAGGATAAGAAGTAAAGAGATATTAACCTCTACTAACGAGAAGTAGACTTTAAAGTAGAAGATAAGGTCTAGATATCTATAAAGAATTAGAAGATAGAGTGCTCTAGCTATAAATTAGACTATTAAATAGTAGGCCTATATAAAGTGATTTAAAAGGTTAGATACTCCTATAAAGTCAAGCTACTAGCTTCTATAAAAATATACTCTATATTCTTAATAGACCGCCTATATAAAGCTTTAGACGACCCTCTACTAGAACAAGTAAACAATCTACCTCTACCTATATAGATTATAGACGACGAGGAGTAGGAAGTAGAAGATGTAGTAGCTATAAAAAAGGTAAGAAACATACTATATTATAAAGCTAAATAGATAGAACATAATAAAGATCTAGATTAGTATTCTACTTCTGATTTCAAGTATTCTCTATATAAGCTAAGAAGCTTCTATTTAGTAAACCCTATATAACTAGGCCCTCTACGTCGCTTAGATGATTAGATAAAGGCTTATAAGGACGGGTTAGATTTATATAAAGAGTTAGACGATAGTATAGACGCTTCTACAAGCTTAAGAGCAAGCTTCTTTATAAAGAGGGAGGTAATATAACGGTTCTTACCGCTACTATACCTTAAACTAGCCCCTAGCTAGCACCTGTTAGCTACTGTACTTTCTAAGCCTAGCTCGGTTAGCTATAACCCTTAGTACCTCTTCTGTATATAAGAGCTTCTAGCTCCTAGGCTTCTATTCTTTCTTCTCTTCTCTCTTTAGCTTAGAATCTCTTATATAGACAGTTCTATAGTATCTAACTTACATCTAGCGTAGTCGTGTATTCGTATATAGTCTATAAGCTATACGTGTCGTTATAGTAAAGTCTTATTTATATATGTCTTATATCTCTTCGTTTTTCTATATTTTTTAGCTATTTTAATATTATAGTTATAAAATAATTATAAAGTAAAAAATATATATTTAGATAGTAATCGCTTTATTTTAGTACTAAAAAAGTAGTAATAAGCTAAAGAGCGTTTATTAAATACTAGTCTAAGTATAGTTTAATTTATAGTATTTACTATAAGTTCTAATAAAGATAATAGAATAATTATAGAAATTTATTAACTAGTATTACTAAGTTCTATAATATATATAAATCGAAATATAGTAGTAAAACTAATAATTCTAACTTTAATATTTAAAATTTTATTAATAACTATTATATATTTAGAATACTAATATTAGAATATAGATATAGTATTCTAATTATTAGTATAGAGAATACTTTAATATACTATTATAATAAGATTTACTCTAAGATTACTTTATTAATCTTTAGAGAATTATAAGTAAGATTTAGAAAATACTTCTTAAATAAAGAAACTACTTATTATATAATATTCGAATTAAACTAATCTCTATTCTAGCTTATATAAAATAGAAACTATAGATTTTATTATTATACTAATTTATAAAGAAAATATCTACTAATTAAGCTATACTTTTATATAACTTAGATTTTATAGATTTAATTTATTAATAAATAGTTAGTAGATATAAGATAGTATAGAGTATAATAAGAAGTATACTAGAACTAGATATAGAAAATTATATTTTTATCTTTTATACTTCTATTTCTCTTTACTAATACTATATTAATATTTACTAGATTATTTCTCTATTTTTAAAGCTTAAGTAACTATATAGAAGTATTTCTTTATAATTAAATTACTAGTTTATTAGAATCTTTTTTTACTATATAGTTTCTTTACTCTAATTATAATATTTAGACTAAATAGTATTCTACTTATATATACTAATCGCTTAGCTAGTCTTATCTAATAAGAGAAGTCTAGAACTCTTAAAATTCTAGATAAGAGTAATAATCGAGCGATTTATAGTCTAGAGAAGACGTAGTTAGAATAAGTCTAGATATATAGATCTATATAATTAGAGTATTACTAAAAAGTAGTATAGTATAGTAAGAACTATATACTTATTTAATAGCGATATATTAAAAATATTAGAGACTATATATAAATATAGATACTATAATTTAGTATTATAATATGTTTTTATTATATTTTTCTAACCTCTATAAAGTGTTAGAATTCAGCATCTATAAAGTTCAGAATGAAAGCCTATAGGCACAGACCCGTGCATCTTAGCTCGTAACGTACCGTCCTAGCCCTCGCTCGGCTTAGCGCCCGCGTAATTTCACATGCCCGTAGCAGAACCCCACCATCCTTCCTCATCTCTACATCTCTCGCGTCGACTTTAACATCAACACGACCTCTACAATGATGGAGGACTATAATCTCCCTAGCACAGAACGAATCATCCTACTGGGAACCCTCCAAGAAGCGATAGGAGATGTACCACCTTACTTCTGGGCTTTCTGCCAAGTGTGTGACCTCCAGGCACTTAACAAATTAATTGAGATTGCTCGTATTTCCCCCGCAATAGTTCGCATTTTTGCTACACAAGCCTATACAATGGTACTGTACTGTAAGTCGAATAGGTAATGTGGTTCTTTTCTTTATCGCTAATGGTTTAAAGGGACTCAAAGTACTCAAGGGACATCACATAGTTCAACTCCGAACACAACCCAGATAAAACGGGGCTTAGGCTCATCTCCTGCTAGTTCTCCGCTTGCTAAAAGGCAAAAAACCACCGATTCCCCTGCTAGTACACCGCTTGCTGAGAGGCAGACGACTACCAAGTCACTTGTTGGCTCACCAGTATTACATCGAAGCAAGGCAGCCTCGGATCTAGTAAGCTTGAAGTGCACATTATTTTACTATTTGAAGCTTACGCATTATAGGCTAGAGAAAGAGACGGCCATTGTTGTGTTCTATCGAGCGATTCAGTAATTGAAGTAGCGCACATCTACCCATTTTGCCGACTATCAGTTTCGGAAGAGGATGTCTTTGGGGCGAGACACATGTTTTGGGAGCATCTAAAGAACTTCTGGTCAAAGGAGAAAGTTGCTGCCTGGGAAGCGGAACTATTTCCAAGAGGTCTATCTGAAACGGGAGACGAAAGGGTTGATAACCGAATAACACTGTCAAAAACCGCACATGTCCAATGGAACCGAGGGGCATTTGCCTTAAAGCCAATCTCTATCTCCGATGACAAAACTACCTTGAAAATCCAGTTTTTTTGGCAGAAGAAACAACCCGACATACAAGCAACAATGAGTCTCCTGACGATACCACTTTCTACTAGGGACCTCAATCAAAATGAAGGAGCCTTCGACTACGGTCAAACTAAACTGACTGATAATAAGGAGAACAAACTCATCAAATCCGCCGACGTTTTCGAGATCAAAACTGACGATCCAATGAGGAAACCGCTCCCAAGTTTGAAGCTCCTTGAGCTCCAGTGGTTTCTTACGCGTGTAATAGGCATGGCTGGAGCTGCCTTTCCGTACGAACCAAGTTCTGGAGATGACTCGGACGTGGATGTTCCTGGTTTGGAATTGGATGAAGTAGGAGACACGTCTGTTCTTTCGGATATTCCTCAATCAAACTCGCTAGAACATCTATACGAAATCAACAGAGTCCTCACGGGAAGTCTAAAGCATTATACAGAGGAATCGAAGGGAGACAGAGAAGAAATAAGTAGTAACTATATAGATAGAAGGCTTATTAAAGATTAGAAGATTCCTTTTTAATCTTCTTATATACTAAAGAGCGACTATTTAATATTAAAGTAACTAAAACTAGTAGTTAAATAATCTATATCTAGAGAATAGTAGTTTTAGAGAGAGGTTAAGATTAGTAATTAAAATATAAATAGAATAATAATTTATTTACTCTAACTAGAAATTAAAAGAGATTTAAGAAGTCAGAGTTATTAGCTTTTTAATATATAAAGTTAGATTTAAACTATCTTCTATTATAAAATTATTAGAAAATAGATCTCTTTTAGAAGAATAAATCTTTAATTTTTACTTAAAAGTATTATATTAATAGAAATCTATATAAATTAGTCGATTAAGCTAAGTACTATATATTCTTATAAGTTAGCTAATAGTATTATTATACTCTCTACTAGTCTTAGAATAGAATTATAATTTTATAATATATTAGTAGAGAAAGTATACTATACTAATACTTAGATAGTTTATATTTACTAAGAATAGCTAAAACTATATAGTATTAATAGATAGTAGTATTATAAAAATCTCTCTACTTAAATATAAAATTCTATCTTATTCTTATATATTTTTTAAACTAGTGTTTATTTTCGATAGTAATAGCTTTTATTAATTTTTTTATTCTTTTCTATTAAACTTTTATCTCTTTTAAATATTAGTATAAGAAATAATTAGAATAGATTAGATTAATAGCTATTAATTTAATTAAATTAATTAATATTAATCTTATAAATTATATATTAGTATATAATAAAGTAAAGACTAAGTAGCGCTCTAATAGATTAAGTACTATTTATATATAACTCTTAGAAGTATAGTTAGATAATAGACTAGGTAATATAGAATCTTATTATAGTAGTAGATTACGTAATAGAGTCTCTATATAATAGAGTTCTTAATATTTAGAACTCTCTTTAAGCGAGAGACTCTAACTAAGAACGAAGGTTCTATATAAGACTAGTACGTCTACTATTAGATAGAAGCTTTATACTTAACTTAATATTATATTATTATTACTATCTTAATAGCTTTATATAAGTAATAAGTTTACCTTCGAGTAAATACTCTATAATATCCGACCTTCTTTACTAACTAACTAACCCGAGATACCTTAGTTAGATTAAGAATCGTTATACTTTAAGTATCTTACTTAGAAGTTCGCTATTATAATGCCTTCGAAGACAGCTCCTGTCGCTAGCTCTAGTACTAGCCGAGTTAATCTACTAGTCTAGAAGACGTCTACCATATTACTAGTAAATAACGCCGACGACGACGATAATAATATAAGTATACTAGATACGCTCGAGCTCTTTAGAGTCGAGGCTCTTAAAACAATTCAGGTCTAAATGTCTAATATCTATTATAGAAAACACTAGAAACTAGAGTTATTCTTACTCTAGATAGATATCTACTTTAACTTTAACCTTGAAAAGTTTTCTAATAATTAAACTACTTAACTAATCTTTAGTATCTTATATCTAAGAGAGCTAGCTCTCGAATAGGCTTAGCTATATCTTAAGGACTTCTTTAAGAATAAAGTAATAGATAGAAGTATAGCTATAATATAGATAAAATTCTAATTATAGATAGGATTTAAACTCTCTATATAATATATATTTAGAGACTTTAATACTACTTAAACTAATCTATAAGATACTTAACCTTTATTAAACCGAGCTAGTAATTAGTTTTACTAATAAATTCTAACGATATAGAAATAAAACTAGCTAGAATAGAATTACTCTTATAGAGCTATTTCGTAGAGAATTATAGCTTAACTTATAAAAGGAAATAGTATACTAGAATACTATCTATAGTAATATTACCTTAATAATTAAGAGAGTTATCTAGTTAGATAATCGACTATAGAAATTTAAGAAAATAGTATCTTACTTAGAATATAAAAGTAAGAGATAATATAAATAGAACTAATTAAACTATAGAGATAACTAGATAAACGCTATATAAATAAAACTCTTTTAGAAGAGAGAACTCTTCTAGAAAGAATATAACTATAGACGAGAATAGAACTTATACTATTTATATAGCTAGTCTAGATATAACGTAGTTTACTACTAAGCGACATATATTACTAAGCGACGTACTTTCCTCTACTCTACTATCTAAAGAGTAAAATTAAATAATTATAACATATTATATTAATTAATCTAAATCTGAATCTAATAAACTAGAAGTATCTATAGCCTCTTAACAAGTTCGTATATTATAACTAGACTTCCTATAGGTACTACATCGTCGCCTAGACAGCTACCTCTTCTTTTACCTACCCTCTATAGAGCGCTTGTCGCGTCGAGCCTGTTCCTCTACTTCCTTCTAAGCTAATACGTTCTATATATCCTCTATAGTAAGTACCCCCTCTTAATAGACCTAAGTCTTTTTAGCTCTCTAGCGTTTACTTAGTACTTTATTTACCTTCCGAAGAGTATAGACTTCGGCTGATAATAAAGTTATCTTATAAGCTAACAGCTCTATACTCTTAGCTAATACAGCTACTGTCTAGAAAATAGAGGTTAGCGAGCTTCCTTAATAACGTGTAATCTGATTCTTAACTAATGTCGTCTATAAAAGAGTATTAGTTAGGTTGTAAGAAAGAAGTCTATAAGACCTAAAGGTTAATATCGGTAGAGGGGGTCTATAATACTATATTTCGCCTATATATTCTCAACTAGTTAATACTACGCGCTAATAAGCTCTAGATCTTCGTACAAGGCTCTTTAGAAGTCGTAAACGCGATTAAAACACGTCTTTAACTCTAGTCGTTGTTAAATAAATTAATATATCTAGTTCTTACTAATATATAGTACCTCTCGAGATTTAAGTAGAAGATTTACTATATCTTTAACACTAGTTAGACAGAGCGTAAATCCTCTCGAATCTAGATTAAGTATATATTAAATAATTATATCCTTCTCTAAGTTATTTAATTTATAATAATTAGCTTTAATTTTAGACTAATAGGTTTAGCTAGCTATTCTATATTAAAGTGTTACTTTAGAAACCTTATAGATCTTTACTAGAGAGTGTTTACTTAGCTTTTTAGACTTTCGAATAGCCTTAATAGCTAGAATAATTCGCGCTTCTTAGGTTTAAATTTCTATAATAAATAGTTAAAAAAACGCGTCTTAAAGTTTATAAGAAGTAGAGTAGAGAAAAGTACGTCGCTTAGTAATATACATCGCTCGGTAGTAAACTATATTATAAGTATTTTATTAATTAAGTTTTATAAATATTTTAGTAGATCTAATTCTATCTAGTAGATATTAGCTCTTAAGTAGTAGATAAGTATTCTAAACTATAGCTTTATTTACTTCTTAATATTTAATATATACTTATCTAGTTAGATTATTCTTTTTACTAATAATTAGTATATTTAAAAAAATAAATAATTTAGATCTTTAAATATATCTCTTCTTTAGATCTTTAATAATTAGCTCTTAAAGTATTATAGCTTCTTCTAGCTATATAGATATATTTTCTATTTCTTAAAGTTATAACTCTCTTTTAGTTTAATCTTATAATTCTATAAACGATATTCTAAGAGAGTCTATAAATCTTTAGAGTTCTTAAATTATTCTATAAATTTATTATACTATATAGATATTTTATTATTAGCTATTTTACTAATCTATAGAGAACTCTTAGTAAAGTATTCTAGTATCTTTAGAGAGATAATACTAATCTTATTCTAGCTATATAGTTATAAATATAATTGTCGGTATATAATTCTAGTGAATAGCACCTTGTACGAGAGCCTAGTGGGTCTACATGCTTTAGGTCATGTGAGTGGCTTGCCACTCACATACTTAAGCTCGTAGAGCACCACCTCTCTTTACCTTTACTCTTTACGCACAAATGAATACACCGATTTAGTTACCTCCAAAGAGAAGGTGACCTGAATCCCGTATTCGCCGTCCGTCACGACTACCAAGTCGTACCAACACTGATCAGTGAGCGCGCACAGATCAGATACACCTGTTAACTACCTCTGCCCCTTCTCGGATCGTGGTACGTGTTAATGCGGTGTGGTGGTATCATAACTTGAAGAGTAAAGTCCCTCTCTCGGAGTGCGGAATCATACTTTACTACCGTAACAAGTATCTCGTTACGCTCGCAAGGCCTTCTCCGATCACCCTTGCAAGATACTGGAATTGCGAAGGATAGACGACTATCAACCCCTTTACGAACCCCTCGAGACCTTCAAGACGAAGAGATTCAGATTCCTACTAGTAACAGCGACTCGGTCGGGCTAGTACTGCTTTCTCTACGTTGCGAACCTCCCTCTTATCGAACCTCCCCCCTCGATATACCTCAAGGTCTTGATCTCTTTGTTGAGCTCTTTAAGAACTACCCTGCGGACAGCCTCTACCTGCTTTCGCCGGTACTACACTCTCATCTACACCCTCATCTACAACCTCATTTACACCCTCACAGTACTTAGCAGATTCAGCAGATTCAGCGGATTTACCCCTCAATCCGTAAACACCTTTGAACCTCGGCAAAGCCAGAATCTAAGGCTTCTACACCCCTACACTCTACACCTAATTTAGCCGGAATCCAAGGCTTTCTACACCCCACTTTCCACACCTCCCTTGCTTAGCAACATCATGGCTGAACCAATAGAGCCACAAATCGAGCTTAGTAAGGAGGACCTTACAAAGTTTGTTACTGAGCATATCGACAAGTATAACCAAATGGAAGATGACGACGAGGTACTTTGGGCTACTTTCCAAGAAGACTTTGAAGACTGGGATGAGGAACACTTTACAATGGCAAACAAGTCCCAGGTTATTAAGTTACGCAAGGCACTTCGTCGTAGAGGTGTATGGATTGAAATGGACAGCAAAAAGGCACATATGGCTACAGCTCTTGTCAATACCCTCAAGGAGGTCGACCCAGTTGAATGGACAGACGAGGAGATACTAGCTATTATAAAGAATGGAGACACGAATTCAACAAGGTTTAACCGTCGACACGAGACAATGTACGACCCCTCCTTTCAATATAGGGATCCTCTTCAACCTCAAAGCACTCCTCCTGCTCAATTACCTGCTCAATCGCCTACTCAACTACCTGCTCAAGTGCCTACTCAACAGCTTGCTCAACCTCAAGGCACTCAAGGCAATCCTCAAAGCACCTCTCAAGGCACCTCTCAAAGTACCATTCAAGGCGTTCTACAAGTACCTCAAGTTGCTCCTCAATCCTCAGCCTCAACCTCAAACCCCCCAGACCCTGCCCTTCTTGGAACTACTACGACACAACAACCACAAGGAATTCTTACGTATGGGCCCCCAGCGGGCACAGCACAGCCAAGTCAGCGTACAAACTTCCCCACCACATACCAGTTCCAGCAACCCCAGACAGGCACAAACTCCTCCCAGCCCCAGCAAGCACAAGCACAAGCTACCCAGACAGCCACCGGTAGCACTTTGCCCCCTGCACCTCCTACACCACCTATACCTCTAGTACCCCCCGCATCTCCCGTACAACCATGGCAGCCAACTCTTGCCCAATTGCAAGCAAAACCAGGGTATGGACGAGAATTGACGAACTTAGCAAAGACCTACACGGACGATATGAAGTACAGAGGCACTAGCGACAACTTTAGACTCAAAGTCACAATACTCTTTGATGTCTACATTAGGTGTGACGTACCTGAGGCAGCCTACGCAAAAGCTCTGCCTATCATACTCAAGGGGCTAGCTTTGGACTTTTACTACGCAACCCTTGCTACTGCCAACCTACCTTTTCAAGACCTCTGCCATGCTATTCAGGACCACTTTGAAGACGCAAGCTACAAGCGAGCCGCGCTTGCAGATTGGAACAACCTGAGTCTTAACCTTGTTAAATCCCAGAACCCGGATAAGACGACTACTCAGTCCTTTCAACTCCTGGTAGCTAGGCTCCAAGTACTCCGCCATAGACTTACCCAGGACCTCCAGACTGACTCCTTCCTCTCAAACAAGCTTGTACTCGCTTGCCAAGATACTCCTGAGTGCCAGATAGCATGCTCTTCCCCTCCGCCCTCTTCTCAACTGTCAGCCACTGTTAGTGCTCTCAAGACGTCAATCACTGCCTACGAGCATGCCCACAGTACTACTACTACCAGCCTGGCAACAACCTATATGACAGACCGCAGGTTCCAATCCTCACGTAGTAACTCACGTACAAGCCAGGGGCGCGGCTATCGCGGAAGCAACTACCGCAAGAACAAGAAGCAATGCTTTGTCTGCAAGAAGCAAGGCTGCTGGTCAACAAACCACCCTGAGCATGAGCGTAACCAGGCAAGAGATCGCTTCAAGTCAAGATATCAAAACAAGCTTAGAGGGGAATTCAACGAACCCGCCTTTGAAAGGTCATTTAGACAGTACGTCCTTGAGTACGAAGGAGGACAGTTCAACTCCCATGATGAAGCATTTCAAGCTGTTATTCTTGAAGACAATGAAGAAGAGCCCTTGAATACCCCTGAGCTCGAAGAGAGCGAGAGCGAGAGCTTTATGACTTCGCTTGGCCAAATCAGTACCTCGAGCGCTACAAGCATCACTTCCAAGCTCTCTGAGGCAGCCTGTTTTCATGCTTTTACAAGCTCGCTACCTGCCTCACCCGCCAAAGACGAGGAAATCGAGACTCTAATAGCCACAGGAGCCAAACGCTACAACTCAAGCTACTGGTTTGGCATTATGATCGATACAGGCGCAGCCTCAAAGTCAACTGTAGGATACGACCAATACTTGGCATACAAATCAATTTGGGACACCCCAATTGCTACAGCTACAGAGGGCAAAGTAACTGTCAAATTTGGCATTGGCGCAGCGGCATCACTAGGCTCTATATACGTCAATTCACCTATTGGCCTGATTGAATTCCATGTACTTCAGACAGACACCCCTTTCCTGCTTTGCTTAGCGGACATGGACAAGCTAGGAGTCCACTTCAATAACCTTGAAAACACGCTCATTACTCCAC
>LKTO01000793.1:0-18365 GCA_001399465.1 Hymenoscyphus scutula
TATAATAATATTAATTTTAATTCTTTACTAGTTTTAATTAATAATTCGCTTAAAAATACCTCTATAATTATTAGTAAATTTTCCTTTATCTAATAACATTTTAATATAAGATAAGTAATATTTAAAACCTAAGAATTAAGAATACTCTTATATTAATAAAACTAAAATTTTATTAATATATACGTAAAGTATATAGTTATATATAGATGTTTTTTATATAAGATTTCAAGTAGCGAGGTACTAATAAACTACGTTATAAAGATATTAAATTAGAAAGAAAAGAGAGAGAGAAGAGAGAGAAGTATTAGAGAAAGAGATAAAGAATAAAAGAGAGAATAAAGAAAGTAGAAAGTAGTAGAAAGAGAGAATAATAGAAAAAAGAAGTAGAAAAGAAAAGAATAAGAAAAGAGTAAAATAATAAAAGAGAGAAAGTAATCTATAACTTATAATTTTATAATATCTATATCTCTCTCTATAAGTCTATAAGAGCTAATAACTAGTAAGTACTATTCGCTTACTCTATATAGACTAACTCTTATAGTACTTACTAATTATTAGCTTTTATATATAGCTCGAGCTCTCTCTTAATTTATTTTCTTCTTATAATACTTATATATTTCTCTTAACTAGTATAAGAGTAAAGTATAAGAATAAGATTAAGTATAATAGAGAGAAGTATAATAGAGAGAGTAAGAGACTAATTACTTCTAGATTCTTAAGTAATATAGCTTTATATCTATACTAGTAGTATAATAGTATATAAGAAAGAGAAAAAAAGTATAAGTAAACTTAACTTTTACTAAATTATCTTAGTCTCTAGTTAATATAATATTAATTACTATTTTTAATATTAATAGTACTATTAATATATTAATTTTAAAGTCTAGATAGCCTTATAGACAACTTTATAGCTATTAACTATAACTAATTAAAATATAAACTAGGCTTATAAACCTCTTATTATTATTCTTTCTTAAAAATATATATATCTTTAAAGAGCTTATTAAGAGAGCTAATTACTTAAGAGATAAATCGTTCTTAATTAAACTTAGAGAAAGATCCTCGAATAAGAATAGAACTTATATATATTAAATAGAGAGCTTACTATACTCGATAGATAAGATAAGTTCTTATATACTACTATAACAACTATCTAGAGATTATAAATTAAGACTTCTAAAGACTTTAGAGACATTATTATCTAGCTTCGAAGTTATCGAATCTATAGTACTTTTCGCGGTTTCCTCTACTTTAATATATTAGACTTTAATAATTAAGTATTTTTCATTCATTACTTATAATACTATAAGAGCTAGTAAGTATAGTACATCTAGTATAGTTTCGCCTGCCTTAAGGTAGAAAGTTAAATATAAGTTAGAAATTTTCCTTTAGTTTTCAGTTTACCTATAATGTTAGACCTAGTATATATCTTAAGTAGAATATACCTTCTTTATAATATAACTTTAATAAGACTGCTATTAATTAAAATAGTACTTAATAATTCAGTAGTGAAATTAGTTTTCAAATAACTAGTACTTAACAAGGTACGAATAGTACTATTTTAGTTGTTATAAATTACTCTAATATTGTTTCAGTTAATTAACACACTTTTAACTTCCACCGCGAGACTTCCTACACTTTATAAGTGTTCTATATAGGCTGATAATTGTAATTCGAGCCGCTGGAGAAGTGTATTATTGCAACTAACCCTCTAACTCTGTAGATGACTGACATACCCCCTAAACCACCTCAGTTAGCACTTCACAAAAAATATTCCTGTTTATGCTGTCCTTTTTAGACAGAAAGAGTTTAGCTCAAAAGTACGTGTATAAATACCTCCTTCTCAATTTTCCTTTTCACTTTTTTTCTTTTCTCTCTGTCTTGTTTTGTCCTCAACACACAAACCATCTACCAGCTACCTACACCGTCACATTACAACGCAAAGCCAAAAAACTCCAATATGTCAGACCCTGCGCAGAATCAGGGCCGCAGCATCCTGTCGCTTCCACGAGAGATAATCGTGATGATTCAGTTCGCCGTCAGGGATGTTAGGACACGAATCCTCCACGCCCTACTCCCAAGACACGACCCCACTATGTGGTTGCAAACCGCCCCGCCTCCTCAGTCAAACAACACGTTGGACTGTCAACATCCACCCCCTATGGTAGACGGGAATCGGGCCTGTATCAGGTACGTCAAACGATGTTACGTGTGCGGCAAAATCTATGAAATCAATGATACCATTCATGGGAGCGTTTGTGTCCGGACCACATTAAACGACCTCGACTATGGGGACTACAAGTGCTGGAGCACATATGACGTGGTCATCCCCAATGGTCACGAAATATGCCAAGAATGTAAGGATACTCAGCACCGAAGAAAGAGAAAAATGATAAGACTCGCGTTGGGACGTTGATGATTTTCTTTGGCAGTAAACTATATGTGGCCATCCCAGGTGGAGGGAAGTTCACTTGTAAAAATCATTTAAGAATAGATATATATAAAATTAAGAAGCTGTCCCACTCTTGAAAGTACTCATGAATATAACTAGCATTTGATACTAGACCAGCCTAATCGAATCAACAACAAGCCTAAGTAATCCACATCCCCCCCCCCCCCTTTTCGCCCGCAGCCTCGCTTATTCATTCATTCACACTTAATCTATCAAGCCTGCCCTCACCTCTAGTCTGATTACTTTCTTCCTAGCCTAGTAATACTAATCAGCCTAGCCTAGGATCCCGGATACCTTTCAAAGTGATTATTATGAGTCATAATAATCACTTCAAAGTCTCTCTATTCGTTATCTTAGACAGCCTTTAAAGTGTATTCAATGATATAATCTCGGTCATTTTTATGGTCCCCTGGCTTAAAGTGATTAGCCTAGCCTAGTATATACTTTATATTCACTACGAGTTTTACTGTATATACTTTTTCAAGTGATTATTATGAGTCATAATAATCACTCGAAAGTCTCCCAGTTTATATTCTAGGTCCCAAGGTATATTCACTATTAAGATGTCATAATTGCACGAGTCCCTCAAGAGGATTATGACATGGTGTTCGAGGGCTTTGATGATGAGGCATAAATTTCCTTCAATATGTAATTCAACACCGATGGACTTGGACTACTGACAAGCTTTACAGGACTTGGCCAGGAGCGAGCCGTGAGCAACTGACACTGCGGGGAAATGAACTTCATGAACTGGTAGTGAGCAACTGACACTACTAGGATTGTGAAAAGATGGCATAGCGGGGGATCATGACAAAAAAACCCAAAAAACCACCAAAAAAAATAGGTATAGCAGGCCAGGCGTGGGAAGTGAGCAATTGCTACCAGCCAAGGATTTTCTTTGCGCGATTTCTTGTTCCAGCGCTGATTTGAGAGAAAACTAAAAAACGCCAAAAAAAGCATAGTCATAGCAGGCCAGGTGGAGGAGGGATGGGGAACCAGTAGATAGATCAATGAAAGTATTTAATATCCAATTCTTTGGGTGTGCCCTTTGCAAACGTGAGGTGACTGACATGTGAAATGTGACTGTTAACTTGTAGCATATTATTCCACTAACATTAAAAATGAACCCACGCCAAACTTCATGCCTAATGGCCGCGCGACCCCTCACTTGAATTCAGTGTAGGGAATAGTTTAACTATCGTAGTTTTGGGCCTAGTTCTAAGATCCTAAAAGGGCACACGGTTTTTAGATAATTAGTAGAACTAAGTAACAAATAGGGGAAACTAACTACGGAAACTATAGCAGTTATAGCTAAACTGAGTTAAATGTACTAATTAAATAATAATATATTTAATCTACTTTTTTAAAACCCTTACTAGAAGCCCTTATAATTAATTCATCCACCTTAGTAGTAACCTCTTTATTGTCCTTCCCTTAAAGAGCCCCTTGTAGACTTTCAAGTAGGTATTAGTACGCTTTTTAGTAGTATATTTATAGTGTTTATAGGGCGTAAGCCTAGCGAGATTCAGTGTTCCCGAAATTAGGCAGTGAGCCCCTAGCTAATCGGATGGCTAGGATCTACCGAGTCTAACTTAAATAGGCATAGTTTCCCTCTTTTTCCTCTCTAGAATCCCCGAACTCACTCTAAAACACCTAAACACTACAATTTATTACATACTACTTAGTTTTTAAAACTACGTAGTTTTAGCACTAACAACTGAACTAACGAGCAGTTTACTATATTTTTTAAAAACTACGTAAAAAAACTAAAAACTAACTAAGTAGCTACTTAGTTCAGTTAGTTTTCTAAGAACTAAAAAAATTACCTACACTGCGTGAATTCAAAGTTGGAACATATCTCTCTGTATTAAAAGCTCTTATAGCATGCCCTTCCTGTGGTTTAACTGCAGCCTTTCTAAAACCCGTATGTGCTACTTTCTATGGATATGCTCTGAAAATTCGTAGGTTCTTTAAAACCACTCTAAAGGGGCTGCGTAGTCAGAAGCCGGAAGAGGAGTTCACTAGCGGCGGCGTCGTCTCCCTGGGAATCATGGAGTTCGCAAATCTTCAATTTCATCCATATGGGTAGAACTTCCATTTGCCACGGCATCTTATAGTCTGCTATCTTGAAGGGACGTTGAAGCAACTACTTCTTCCCATTCTCTTTCTGCTTCAAAGGCAGAATTTTCCCCTCATGCGACAAGTGTTCCTCGAGTGCAGTCACTCTTTTGAGACAAACATTAGCCATTTCTTTACTAGAAAGTAAACAATCCGGGTGAAGTATCGCGGTGCCTATGAACATAGGCTTTCTAAACCCCCGCAATAGCTTGGAGATTTGCCATAGACATCCACGGAGCGATGATCCTCGGCAGAGGTGGGAATTTTTTGGGAGGAATCAAGTCATGGGGGAGGAGAAAAACTCGGAGGTAACCCCCGGGATTAGCATCTCTAGAAGTGGATCCATGATATACTATTAAATCGATCAATAAATGCCTTTAATGTCCAATTTTGAGTACAGTCCTTTGCAAATGTGTCTTGTAAAAAAACCACTGTACTGAGTAATCTAGACTTCTAAAACAGGTCTGGAGAATAGAGTTCCATTCCGTGTCAGCTGGTACCGCCAAACTTCGTGACTTGCCTAACCTCATAATAGTCTCTGAGTACTCGGGCTTCTGAAATTACACTAACGCCAGATGAAATCTAGCGAAGTCCTACCTATATAAATTCAGCTCTATCCAATTCAAACTCCCCGCGAGTGCCTACATAACCGTACGCACCAGCCTAAATGTCAGGTCCACCAAACAAACCCAAGTCAATCCTCAGCAACCAAAACCCGACCCCGGAAAATAATCCCCCAACTTCCACTCCGAAACCCACTCCTCAACCCCCATCATAACGACCCCATCCTCCCCAATCCACCTCTTAACCCCCACCTTCCTCACCCCAGAGCAAACCCACTCACCTCTCGCTTCCTCCTCTACCCTCCCATCTAAAGACCCAATAGCCACCTCCACAAGTCCCGGAAACAGACTACAGAAAGCGGCACGATGCGAGAGCGGAACACTTTCTCGTCCCCATGAAGATCCGAGAGTAAGTTTCCGAAGACGGGGTAGGCCGTCGGCGAGAGAGTGATATAATTCCACGTCCAAGATATCAAGAAGATGGGGGGCGATGGCGAGACGGAAGAAAGTGAGATTCGGTAGGGGAAGAAGACTTTTTAATCCCTCCCATAACTCGGTATTTTGGATGGTGGGAGGTGAGTCGGGGGTGGGGATGTCTTCTGATTCCCAGAAATGGACGTGGCTTCGAGTGGTGAGGGAGAGGTGGGTAAGAGTTTTCAAATTGCAATTCTCCTTTGCTGTTCTGAGGATCTCTTGGAAGGTTTTGCGATTTATTTCCAATGGGAGTTTGAGGGATAGGCCTGAGAGAGAGGGAGTATGGAGACCTTGGAGGAAGAGTGTTGGTGGTTGTTGGGCACGTGTAGTTACCCGCCCTGTCTGCGGGTTACATTCGAAGGTACTTAGGTCTAGATAGAGCGTTTTGAGGCCGGGGAGGTATTTACTCTTGCATAGAGCTTCGATTTCCAGGGTGGCCCAGCTTAAGTTAGGCCGATGGTTAGACGTTCCAGACTGGCTTTTTTGAGGATGGCTGGTTGGAGTGGACGTGGGTTGGAGGTGGAAATGCCTATGAAGTTCGATTTCATCTTTCGATGAATTTTAAGCTCAAGCCGGAGGTTTTTGAGAAGTGATTGAGCGATTAATCGTGAGGGAAGAAACTCCATCCCATCTCTGAAACCTGTGACGAATTAGTAGTCGTTTTGCTGTTTGCTTTTAAGGTTTAGGAGCTATAAGTTAAAATGAAGCGACGAGTACTCGCTGCTATTTACAATATGAGTTCAAAGAGGTGAAGAAGGGGTAGAGCATCTTACAAATATGTTCCAACTTCGGCGTATCACCCAGCCCCTCCAAAACCTTACGCCAAACATCCACCTTGCCATCCCCTCGAAACTTCATATAAACCTGGTCTAAATTCTCGCCTCTAATCCCCACCAAAGGAAGCAAAACCTCGTCAGCCGCATTACTAACCCTAATAGTCCTCAGATTATAAAGTAAACTTCTCAGAGGCAGGATCCTATTAACCTCTTCCCATACTTCGGTTCATGATTTCGGGAGGGGACGTCGTGCTCCCTTCCCGTTGTCGCGGAAAATTCGAGGGATGTTGGTTAATTTTTCCTGGGAAGTTTGACTCCCTGTTGCTAACTTCAGGATTTTAGGGAGGTAGATTGTCAGACGTTCTAGATCTTGGGGGGTCAGAGAACGAGTTCGGTGTTCGGGTGGGAGAAGGGAGAGGAATGGGGTGGTGGGTTTTAGGGTGCGCCAGAGGCAATCTGTTGCTGGGGGAAAGATTGTCGTGCATGTTTGAGCTAGGTGAGCGAGATCGAGAGGTGAGAGGTAAGGGAGGATTAAGTTGAGGATGTCAAGGATTCCCCATGCTGGATGCATTATAGCGGTTTATTGTAATTATAAGATATAAGGTTCATAATGAGTTATGAGTGTTGTGTTTACTACTCTCGTGTTGGGGAGGTGAGAGTCATTGTTGGTTTTACGTACATTGTCGCCGAGCGCTGGACACCGTGATACCTAGGTATATCTAACTATCAAGAGGACTAGATGTGCTACTATAGTACCTATCTACTTTAATAACTCGAACCATGGTAAACCTGCAAAACAAGTGTGAAATATCAAATGTGCGGATATCGGTACGCTTTGTTTAGATTAGATATAAGTCAGGAAAAGTTTAACGAAAAGAAGAGTCGTTCTAGTCTACTATAGTATCTTTATAAGAAGAAGAAAATATAAGTTTCTCGAGTAGCGTCTTCTATATTCAGTAGAGAGTATAGGGAATAGTATAAGTAAGCTAGTTTTAAGGTTAGTTTTAGGTTTTAAAAATCGACTATAGTCTTAATAATATTAGTAGAACTAAGTTATAAATTATATAATACTAGCTAAATAAACTATATAGTATTAGAAAAACTAAATTAAAAGTACTTTATAATTAATAGTATATTTAGTTAATATCTAGATAAAGCTTTAGTACTCTTAAGAACTAATAATTCTACTACTAGTATTATAAGTATAGTATTTATTTATAGTTTATATCTATATAGTATTCTCTTAACTACTATTAGAATCGTACTAGTCTATATCTATACTTAAAAATACTATATTAAATAAAGTAGAAATTTAAAATTATAAAATATTCTATAGAGAGGCTAAGAGACATTTAAAGAAGTTATTTATTAGCTTTAATATTCTTTTTATAATATTTATTAAGATAAAATAGATATAGGAAAAGAGTATTATTAGTTTCTAGGTAGATATATAAGTTATTTACTTTATAACTTTTCTAGAAATAAGCGAGACTAGCTCTCTTTAAGTACTATAAGTATTAGAGCTTCTTTAACCTCTTAGATAGTATCTTTATCTTATTATATATATTTATATCTATATCTAAGTTACTAGTTTATAGTACTAACTTTATTACTATAATTAATACTAATACTACTCGAAGTAGTACTAATAAGTATATAGATTATATAATTCTAATAGTAGTTAAGAGAATAAGGTTAAAGCTTTAAAGAAAGAGTTATCTATAATCTATCTAGATACTAGTAGAGTTATATAATAATTACTATATATTTATAGATATTCTAACTAGATTCTAAATTAATATTCTATTTACTAAAGATAATAAGACTCTAGCTAATCGAAAGACTAGAATATAATAAATTTTTCTAAAACTAGCTTAGTATATCTCTTTTTCTCTATATAAAAATATTTAAAATTATATATAATATAGTTTACTACCGAGCGACGTATATTACTATATAATATAGTTTTTATCTACTCTACTACTTATAAACTTTAAGATATATTTTTTTAACTATTTATTATAGAAATTTAAATCTAAGAAGCGCGAATTATTCTAGCTATTAAGGCTATTTAAACGTCTAAAAAGCTAAGTAAACGCTCTATATTAAAGATCTATAAGATCTCTAAAGTAATACTTTAATATAGAATAGCTAGCTAAATCTATTACTCTAAAATTAAAGCTAATTATTATAAATTAAATAACTTAGAGAAGAATATAATTATTCGATATATACTTAATCTAGATTTAAAAGGATTTACGCTTTATCTAACTAGTATTAAAGATATAGTAAATCTTCTACTTAAATCTTAAGAGATACTATATATTAGTAAGAACTAGATATATTAATTTATTTAATAATAACTAGAGTTAAGAATATATAGATAAAATATAGTATAATAGACTCTAATCTCTATAACTTTAATAAGATAGACTTTATAATAGATATAATCTCTCTAGTAATAGTTATAACTTATATAGATTAATATAGTAGAGATAAGATAGTAAAGGTTAGAGTATCTCTTTATTTTTAGTAGTTTAAGAGAAGAATTATCTTATAAGTTAGTATACTAAGAGTAGCCTCTTATATAACTAGATTATTAAATCTATAAGTAATAGATAGATAAATAATAAGATAGATCTAGAATAGCTTAAGTACTTTAATAAGTATACTTCTACTTAAGTAAAGAGTCTATATTAAATACTTATTCTTAATAGATATAAGAGTTATAAGTCGACTAAATTCTAAGAGTACTATAAGATATATAATATTATTACTCTTTATTTATCTTCTTATTTCTCTTATTTAACCTAGCTACTCGATATTAGATGTTTTAGTATCTTAAAACAAGTATATAGTCGAGAAATTAAGACTTTTATTAAAGCTTATATTAACTATATTATAAAGGTTAAGTTTTTTCTCGCCTCTAAAGTAGTCTATTTAGTCTCTATAATAGCTTAGAATAGCTAAGCTAGATTCTATAGAGCTAGCTTAGTACCTTTTAATCTATAAGCTATTCTTTTAAAGCTTAATATAAGATTATAAACTCTAATATCTACTATTACTCTCTCTACTAATATTAACCTTTAGATCTTATAGACTTCTTATAATCTAACTAATACTCTTTTATAGACGACATTAGTTAAAAATTAGATTATATATTATTAAGAAACCTTACTAACCTCTATTTTCTAGATAGTAGCTATATTAGCTAAGAGTATAGAGCTATTAGCTTATAAGATAACTTTATTATTAGCTAAAGTCTATACTCTTCGTAAGGTAAATAAAGTACTAAGTAAACGCTAGAGAGCTAAAAAGACTTAGATCTATTAAGAAGAGACACTTACTATAGAGAATATATAGAACGTATTAGCTTAGAAGAAAGTCGAGAAATAGACTCGACGCGATAAGTACTCTAAGAGAGATAGATAAAAGAAGAGGTAGCTGTCTAGGCGACGATATAGTATCTATAGAAAGTCTAGTTATAATATATAAACTTGTTAAGAGGCTATAGATACTTTTAGTTTATTAGATTTAGATTTAGATTAATTAATATAATATATTATAATTATTTAATTTTACTCTTTAGATAGTAGAGTAGAGAAAAGTATATCGCTTAATAATATATATCGCTTATATAATAATTCTTAAACTAACTAGCTAACTAAGTCTCGTTAAGTTAGATTACTTATAAAGAGGTTTAGATCGAGTTAGATTTACTTAGAGGTAAACTTATTACTTAACTATAAAGCTATTAAGATAGTAATAATAATATAATATTAAGTTAAGTATAAAGCTTCTATCTAATAGTAGATATACTAGTCTTATATAGAACCTTTATTCTCTACTAGAGTCTCTCGCTTCTATAGAAGTCTCTTACTTAGATCTAATAGAGACTCTATATCTCTAAGAACTCTATTATATAAAGATTCTATATCGCTAGTTTAGACCTACTAATACTTTCTAAGAGTTTATATACTAATAGTACTTAATCTATTAGAACTCTATCTAGTCTTCTCTTATTATATATTACTATATAAATAAGTAATTTTAAAATTTTAGAACACTTACTAGTTATAACTAACGATTCGCTTAAAATTACCTCTATATTTATTAAAAAAAAATTATTTCTTTAATAACTTAGCGGTTATAATTAGTTAGTATCTAAGATTTCTACTATTACTTATATATAATATAATAAAGTAAAGTTTTTAATTTTATTAATTTTTATTAAGAATTATAGATTTTTACTAGAGTTATATAAACGTTTTTTATATATATTTTTAGTAATCGACTTAGTAATATAATCGACTTACTAATAAACTATATTATAACTTAATCTAATTATAACTTATCTAAACTATAATACTTTTTTATTTTTAAAGAATAAAAGATATTCTATTATATAGTATCTAAGAGAGTTTTATATAATATAGTATACTAGAACCTTAAATACTCTAGAAGCTTAAATACTTTAAATCTTATATAAAAAACGTCTATATATAACTATATACTTTATATATTTATTAGTAAAAATATCTAAAATTAAAAATTTTATTCTATTAATATAGAAGTATTCTTTTTATTAGTTTTTTAGAGTATATTTAGCTCGCTTTTTTATTAATTCGATTCGATTCTCTATTTAGTCTAAATAGAGAAAGCTCGAGCCTTTCTATTTATAAGCCTTAATTCTATTCGATTTAGAAGAGGCGTTCTTATCTTATTTAGCTTATAGATTAAATTTATATAGTAAATAAAAATTATATTAGAATCCTTATAATATCTTTAGATACTATACTATATTATCTCTAGTAAAATACTACTACTATAAAGATACTACTAAGTATAAGCCTTAAACTAAGAGCGTAAGTAACTTAATAGACTATCTAGGATATCTATAATCTATTAGTATATATATAATAAGAGAAGAACGCTAGAATTACCTCTAAAGGTAATATATATATATAACTTTAGTATAATATTAGTATAAGATTCGACGATACTCTTAAGAACGAGAAGATAACTAAGTTAAAGTAGATCTATCTTAAGAAGGACTATAAGATAGTTAAGTTTCTATATAAATTATTAGAAGCTAGCTAGAATATAGAGAAATAGTTAGTAATCTTATCTAAAGATAAATAGAAGGAAATTACTTAAGTATATCTCTATTCTCTTACCTTTTTATAGAGACGAAGCTAATCTTATATTAGTAATATATCGAGAAAGTAAAGTAGCGCTATATCTCTTTCCCTTAGTTTAACGTCTATCTTCGTTATATAGATAATCAACTTACCTCTAGAGCCTTTATCTTTACTAGTAGTATAGATATACTTAATAATAAGGTTATATAAAAGTTATAAGAGGACGATAATACTAAAGACAACTTCTAAGATTAAGACTATAATAAAGATAATCCCTTTACAAGTATATTAATTAATTCTAGCCTATAAAGTTAGAACTAATCTTAAAGTTAACAGCTATAAGATATAAGTAAGAATGAAGTAGAGAAGGAAACTTAAGGCTAAAAGTACTACTACGAATCGTAGAAGGTCTAACGTTTAATAAGAAAGAGAAGAGAGAAGGCGTCGAGTATAGGTATAATAGAGAATATAGTAGATAGTATATCTTCTCTTATAAGTACCTTTATAGCTTAATTACCTTCTATAGTAATCGAGAGTATTAGTAAGGTTATAAAAGAGAAGACGACTTTAACCTTAGTAGAGTAGACTCGCTTATATATTCTTAAGAAAAGTTATTTAATAAATAAGAGAAAGTTATACCTTCTTTAAGCTCTTAGAGATACTAATACTACTAATAGTTATATATTATTAGTAGAGAATAAACTTAAGGACTTATATATTAAATAGTACTAGAAGTAATTAACTCTCTCTCTTACTAATAGAGAATTAATTAATAACTTCTTTATTAATTAGAAGTAAAGATTAATAGAGTTACTATTAGAATTATATATAAAAGATAAGGAATTAGTTATAATTAGATAGTATACTATAAGATAGTTATTAATCTATTTTCTATCTTCTTCTTTAAGAGTAATTATTCTATATCTCTTATATAATTATATCTCTTATATTATTCGCTCTATTTCTCTCTATAGCTATTATATAGTATATTTATTACTTAGTCTTCTTCTCTTCTTTATCCTTATAACTATCTATCTTCTTCTTATTAACGTTAAATTCTTAATAGTTATAAAAGATATTATATAGATATATAAGAGTAGAAATAACTACTACTTAAGCTTTTATACTAAATCGTCGAGAGAGCTAAAGGATCTTAAATCTATTCTTAAAGTTACTAATAATTCGCTCTATATAATTATATAGCTTAGAGTATTAAAGGTTATATAGTTTCTTCTTTATTTAAGGTGTCTTTCTACTCTTCTTCTACTCTTAAAGATAGTACTAAGTATTATAGTATAGTACTATATAGACGTTATAGCTTAGAAAGATAGTATCTCTAAGTAGATACTTTTCTAGAGATATAATAGTTACTAACACTCTTCTAGCTTCTATCTAAAGTATACTATTACAAGTTAATCTCTCTTATCTAGATAGTATAGAAGTAAAGCGTATCTCTAGTATATAAGATTTAAGTATATTTTATAAGAGAAAGCTCTTCTAATTTCTAAACACTTTATAGATTTAGTTAGAAGGAGAAACTAGTATATAAGTACTATTAATAGCGTCTATATAATCTTAAAAGTAGAGCTAGAATATACTCTCTTTATAGTTAATCTTTCTAGATACTAGTATAGAAGTAGTAGGATTATAGACGAATTACTTATAAAAGCTTAGCTTTAAGAGATAGTATATTACTTTATAATATATTTAATCTATTGTTTTAGTACTTCTCTAGAACCTCTCTACTAGCTTTCTTATAGAGAGGTTAGTAATTATAGTATATAGGAAGATAGTAAGCTATTCTACTATATCTATATACTATATTACTCGAAGGTTAGATTTCTATACTAATAATACTTCTAGATACTAGAATCTCTTCTATAAGATGTCTATATTATTAGATAATCGTTTTAGATACTTCTTAAGTATCTCTATCTATTTCGCTCTATAAAGCTTTAAAGTATACTAAGAGCGCTTTATAAAGTGTCTCTTAAAGTATAACGTTACTAATACTACCGCTATCGCGCCTATAAATAGAGCTTCTCTTCGATTTAAAATTATACGTCTTACTATAATTAAGTATACTATATTAAGAGGTAAGAGAGGTATATTAGTAGTAGTATTATAGAGAGTATATATTAAATCGAATAGAGGCTTCTATTTTAAAAATAACCTTAAGAATCTATTCTAAATAGATAGGATTTACTATAGTAGATTTAGAATAGAAGTACTAAGAATCTATTTATTCTTCTATTTACTAAATAGAGGTAATTAAGCTAAACGACTTTTATAATTAATAGCTCTATTCGATTTAGATATCTATTTACTTTTTAGTAGTAGATTCGAAAATAAAAAAGTAAGCTAAACACGCTCTTAAATATTACTTATCTTATCTTAAAGTATTATTTAAGAAAGAAAAAATAGTTAATAGTTATAGAGACCTTTTTAAGCGAATTATTAAGTAAAACTAGTAGAGATTTAAAATAAATATTATTATAGTATTAAACTCTTATTTCTTTAATAAAAATTTAGTTTTAGATATTTTTATTAATAAATATATAAAGTATATAGTTATATATAGACGTTTTTTATATAAGATTTAAAGTGTTTAAGGTTCTAGAGTATTCGAGGTTCTAGTATACTATATTATCTAAAGTAGAAAGAGATTAAAAATAATAAATAAGAAGTAAGTATTTATTTAAAGAAGAAAGAAAGAGAGAAGAAGAAAAAGTAATAGTATAGAAATAAATAATATAATAGTAGAAGTAGTTTTAAAATCTAAAAGCTTTAATTATTATAAATTATATATTAGTATATAATAGATAAAGACTAGATAACGCTCTAATAGATTAAGTACTATTTATATATAACTCTAAGAAGTATAGTTAGATAATAGACTAGATAATATAGAATCTTATTATAATAGTAGATTATATAATAGAGTTCTTAGAGGCTATAGAGTTCTTAATATTTAAGACTCTCTTTAAGTAAGAGACTCTAACTAAAACGAAGGTTCTATATAAGACTAGTATATCTACTATTAGATAGAAGCTTTATACTTAACTTAATATTATATTATTACTATATCTTAATAGCCTTATAGTTAAGTAATCTATTTATCTCTAAGTAAATAAAATCTAATATAAACTACTAAATAAGTAACTAACTCGATAAGACTTTATTATCTTTATTAGTTAGTTTAAGAATTATTATATTAATCTCTTTCTACTTAGACTAGTATTATCTAAACTCTCTTTAGCTTATTACTACTTTTTTAGTACTAAAATAAACTAATTAATATCTAAATATCTACTTAATATCTCTTAATTATTCTATAACTAATATATTTTTATAAGCGAGTCGTCTACTTAAGCGAGTTGTCTACTTTTCTAGTCGTATACTATCTACTACCTTTAAATTATAATAGCTTAATACTATAACATTTAATTATCTTCTTAAGAAGCTAGTATCATTTTAGCGACCTAAGTACTTAAAAATAACACGCTATTAACTAAACGAAGCGCTATAAAGATTTACTAGGTTTCTTAAAAGACTCTCTTCGATCGACGCGCTAGAAAGCCTCTACGACGCGATTACTAGCCTAATTCGAAAAAACTTACGAAGCTAGAGAAGGATATAATAGTTAGATATATATTAGAGTTAGATTCGTAAGAGTTTTCGCCTATAAGGAATATAGTATAAGATATAGCTAATAATCTACTAAGAGAGCGCGATAGAGAGTCTATAGATAAGAACTAGTCGAATAACTTTATTAAACGTATATCTAAGCTTAAAACTTAATAGAGTCGTTCTTATAATTATTAGTAAGCTTTAACTAAAGATCCGCGAGTTATTAGCCTATAGTTTATACTTATATAGTCTATTAAAGAGAAATATAGTATTTAAGAGAAGAATATCTATAACTTTAACGAAAGTAGCTTTATAATAGAGGTTAATTCGTTCTAACTAGTTATTATAAGCTTAGAAACGCGTAAGAAGCGAAAGTAAGTTTAGATAGATAATTATAAGTAGATTATAGTTATTTAGAGAGTTAATATAACAGGATAGATAAACTTACTATTTATTATATTCGTAGGTAATATAAGATAACTAAGGCTATAACTAAGTGTAAAAGTCGTAAGAGGAAGTATAGTAAGAGTTAAGAGATATTAATAGTAGATAAGATAGCTAATTTAATTACTTCTAAGAAAACTAGCGACTAGAAACAAGGTAGAGAGTCTAGAAAGAGAGTTCGCGTAGATAGGTACTATAGCCTTTATAGTAAAACAGAGTATAATTCTTATACTTATTAGATAGAAATATTAGATATAGAAGATAGCGATATTTCTAAATAGTACTAGATAGCGTCTATAGTTATAATAAAATATATAGTATTAAGTATTTTATATTATAATAATACTAGATTAAAAAAGTAAGCGACTCGCTTAGATAGACGACTCGCTTATAAAACACGTTATTATACTAATATAGTAAAAGAAGATAAGAAAAATAAAGAATTAATAGAAGTATATATCTTATAATATACTATAAATATTAGTAGAATAGAATATAATATAAATAAAGAAGAGACTCTTTTATATATAAGTATAGATAGTAAGTCTAACTATATTTATCTAAATAGAGAAGAGAATATTAAAAAATATAAAGATAGCTTTAATCTCTACTAATATAATTAAAAAATAAATATTTAATATTATATATAAGTAATTATAGTAAAAAGAGAGAGATAGTAAGTATTAGTAAAAAATAAGCTAAAAATTAGTCGAGAGAGCTTATATAATACTAGTCTAAGTAGTATAAATAAGAATTAATTATTAATTAAATTAATAATTAGATAAATAGATTTCTTAATTAGATTAGATTTCTATTAATTATAATTAATATAATTAATACTCTATAATAAAGTAGTTATTATTATAGTCTAGTTTCTTTATCTTCTCTCTCTTCTTTTTAGTCTCTTCTTTAGTCTCTCTAGTCTTCTTTTCTTTATCTATCTATTTCTCTATATATATACTTAAAACTCTTCTTAGAGAGTCTATTATACTACTTTATAATAATTAAAGTAGCTTAACTAAAGAGTCTCTTACTTATAGCTAATATAAATAAGATAGAATAGTTAAGTCTATTAACTTTCTACTAATTTAAGAGAGTAAACTAAGACTTAATTAGTATATAGTCTATTTAATATATAATAAAGAAGTAATATAGATAGAAGAGATATCTCGCTTAGCTTAGTACTACTCTATAACGCTACTTTAAATACTATCTCGAACCTTTAGACTAATCGAGTTAACTTAAACTATGTTAATTAAATTAATTATATTTTTAATTAATAGCTTATTAATTATAATTAGATTAGATTAATAATCTATTAATCTAATCTAATCTAATTATTACTTATATTATCTCTTTCTATCTTTTTAGTTTTATATTTTATAATTTACTATTTACTATTTATAATTTAGTTATTTCTAGCTATAGTAAAGGTTTAAAAATATTTATATAACTCTCTTTTATACTAAAGCTACTCTTTAAAAATATAACTTTAAAAGATTATTAGATTATTTCTTATAAAGTTCTACTTAATTCTCTAGAGTTTTATATTATCTATATTCTATAGTCTTAGCTTTTCTTTTTAAACTAAGAGACTATAGTTTAATCTAAAATAAAAAATAAAGTAGTTAGATAAGTATTAAAAGTTATCTATTTTTAGTATAATCTAGTATTTTCTTACTACTTTTACTCTATTATAACTTAAGTCTTAGTACTTATTTAGTATAAGTTTTCTAAATAAGTACTATTTAAATACTTTAAAGAGTATAGTATTTAAATCTTAGATTACTAAAAGGTTAATATAAGCTATATTTCTTAAAGCGACTTTTAGTATAAAAAGAGAGTTTTATAAATATTTATAAACCTCTACTATAGCTAAGTAAGTAGAATTATTAGTTAGAAAAGCTAAGATAATCTAATATATCTTATCTAACTAATTATATACTATAAACTCTAATACTTTTAAAGATAAAGATCTCTATAAATTAATATCTAGTTTCTAATTACGAAATTATAAAGAAAATAGTATAATATCTATTAATATAGTTTATTAGCGAGTTAATTATATTAGTAAGTCGATTACTAAAAATATATATAAAAAATATCTATATAACTCTAGTAAAAATCTATAATTCTTAATTAAAATTAATAAAATTAAAAAATTTACTTTATTACTAAGTTATATAAATAAGTAATTTTAAAATTTTAGAACGCTTACTAGTTATAACTAACGATTCGCTTAAAATTATCTCTATATTTATTAAAATTTTTTATTTCTTTAATAACTTAGCGATTATAATTAGTTAGTATCTAAGATTTCTACTATTACTTATATATAATATAATAATATAGTTTATTAATAAGTCGATTATATTACTAAGTCGATTACTTTTCCTTAGTACTAAACTTTATATCTAAATAAATTAACTATATAATATTAAATTAATAATTACTCTTAGAATCTAATAAACTAGATATATCTATAGCTTCTTAATAAGTTCGTATATTATAACTAGCTTTTCTATAAGTTCTATAGTACTATCTAGAAGGTTATCTCTTCTTATAACTAGACTCTATCTTATATACATCGTGTTATACTTACTTCTCTATATTCTTCTAAGCTAAAATATCCTATATATTCTCTACTATAAGTACTCTCTCTTAACGAATATAAGTCTTTTTAGCTCTATAGCGTTTACTTAGAGCTTTATTTACCGCGCGAAGAGTATAGACCTCTATAGATAAAAGTGTTATCTTATATACTATT